>LR752298.1:0-13731 GCA_902729485.2 Mus minutoides | reverse complement strand
CTCTTATTTAAGTTTTTGCCTCTTAAATAGCCAAGAGTTAGTTATTTAATTTTAGCAAAAAAATAGTTGATTAGTGCACTGTGAGAGTGCAATGGGTGTGTAGTAATTAGGACACAGTGTACTTCAGTGTTTTCCTTAGACTTGGATTAAATAGCAATCTACAAACACCATAAGTGTCTGGCTCTAGATATAATTTCCCCGAGTTGGGAGGAGATCCTGAAAACAAAGAAGGCTATAGGAAACATTGGTTTCTCCTTAGAACCATTTTTTCTAAGTCTCCAAAGTGTTGGTTTTAATTCCTGAACACCCCGTCCCTCTGAAGGATGCTTCTGCCCTGTGCACAGACGCGAGACCAGGTTTGTGTACAGAGACTTGCATCTCCGATTCCCTCGAGCCCGGGAGCAGGATGCTGGGCTGCTCATGCCTCGTGATGATCTACATTGCTAACCTGACTGTGTTTTCCAGTCACCCTGGAAGCATACTTCTGTGCACGTCTGTGACAGCGCTTGCTGATAGGCTTGACTGAGTCGCAAGACACATCTTAAAGGCAGGAGACAGCGTTCCATGGGTGCAGAGCCAGACTGAACGGAAAGGAGACAGAGCTGAGCACCGTCGTTCATCTCTCTACTTTCTGACACTGGACACATCTGACTAGCCACCTCCAACTCCTGCCACCACCAAGAGCTGGATCCCCTCAAACTGTCAGCCAAAAGAAACCCTAGCCTCCTTAAGTAGCCTTTGCAAGGTGCTTCCCCATAACAATAAAAGAGACCTTTATTAACTAACACAAATCTTCTTGACTTTCTCCCCAGTAGATACCATTTCTGACCAGCCTTGGCAGTGCCCTGCTGAGGCCCAGTTCCTGATGGGCTGGAGGTCGTATTACAGATGTCTGACCTAGAGTGTAACTTGACCGTATAGTACCTTTCTTATTGAGTTTTTAAATGGTGTGTGTGAGTGTGCGTGCATGTGCATGTGTGCAGACATGTGCATTTGTGTGTATCTGTATATTCTCTCTCTCTCTCTCTCTCTCTCTCTCTCTCTCTCTCTCTCTCTCTCTCTCTCAGGTGCAGTTCCCCAGGCAAGCCAGTAGATGGCGTCAGATCCCTTGGAGCTGGTGTTAGAAATGACTGAGCTGCTGTGGGTGCAGGAAATGAAACTCAAGCGGTAGGAGATGTCAAATGACAGAGGACATGCTATCCTTGCCCTCAGCGTCTGTCACGAAGATTCTCCCCCACCTCCTCCTTTCTCCCCCTCCTTTTGTTCTTTCCTCCTTCCCTGTGTGGGTCGGAGAATGCTGGAATTGCCAGGTTCTTGTGTCCCAGGAATGAAAGATTAGACAGGGACACATGTGATATTACCAGAGACAGCTTATTAAGGAGGAGAACAAGGATCATAGATCTGGGTAAAGTTAGACACTCCAATGGCGGTCAGCTAGGAGAGTGGAGAACTCTATGGGTCACTAACACAGCACCCACCTTCCCTGCATTTGGCAACCCATGAATGCTCTGTCCCTTCCGTGTAACCCTGGTGGGGAGGGCTCTCCATTCTCCCACCCTCTGCTTGTATGATGTCCCCTCCCTGTGCCCTGTTCTCTTGACAGGGAACAAGTATTCAGCACTTGCTTTCTAGGCACGGGGTGAAAAGTTGACAAGAAGAAATCAGAGAAGAGAAATGGCAGCGAACACCATGTCCGCTGCCCAGCGGCTGACCATCCAGCATGGGATCTGGGTGTCAAATCCCCCGTGAGAACCAAGCAAAGAAGCCAGGCCTGAGCAGCTACACAGACGCCTGGGAGATCGGTGTGACAAGAAGGAACCATAGAATGCCACCTGGGCACTAGGAGAAACGTGATGGACAGCTTAGAGCTCCCTGCCAGAGAAGCAGGCCTCTGAACATGAGATGGAAAGATATAGGGTCACAGGTGCCTCCAGGTCTTTCTGTCAGTACAGAGGACAGGGGAGGACCCCGAAGCCCAGCATGGTACTGTTCACAAACAGCCTAGAGGGGTAACTGCATAGATCTTTTGACCCATGTCCCTAAAAGGGATTTGCCATTTGTCTTAACAACCCCACAAGTGCTGATGAGACATTTCAACAATCCGGCAGCACTGCCATCTAGAAGCAGCCACAGAGACAGGCACAGGCGCCTGCCTGCTCCGAGCCTGAGCCCGAGCCCGAGCCCGAGCCTGAGCCCGAGCCCGAGCCCGAGCCCGAGCCCGAGCCCGAGCCCGAGCCCGAGCCCGAGCCCGAGCCCGAGCCCGAGCCCGAGCCCGAGCCCGAGCCCGAGCCCGAGCTCAGTTGGCTTCAAACATCTGGAAAACACAGAGGTTACAGTAGTGACCAGGTGGGGTTGGGGATCTTGCTCTGCGGTTTGAGGCATGTCTCTCAGAGCCCAAAGGCAGAGGACTTGAACCAGAGACCAGGGCACTGGAGGGAGCTTGCACTGGGAGGGCTTTCTCTCGTGGCTTCTCTGTTCCCCCTGTCATTATGTAACAGGGCCCCAAACCTAAGTAAGGCCCTCAGACCTTAATACAACAGACTCCATGATGAGAGTGACATTCAGGCTATAGATTCAGCATGTAGACAGCCAAAACTAGAGCAAAGGCTTTGCCCATCAAAGTCTACGCAATTCTGCAACCGTCTCTAAAGTCCTAACCTTGTTTTTTTGGCTTCTGCAGTTCAACTTCTGGTTAACTATTCTTGTTAACTAAAATATGTCAACCTAGAACATACTTTTGGTGCTTAAAAACTCACCCTGAGGAAGGCTCGGTGCTAGCTACCTTGGGGATCTGGAGCAACTTCCTATGGATGTAAACCCAGGTCAGGGCAATGTGCTCTGCAGAATATCCCACAACACTTCTCTAAAACCCAGTTAGCATGTGACAGAAAATAGCCACTGAGCTGAGACTTGATAGAGCCACTACTCGGAAAGGCTAGGAAGGAGATTCGATAAGGAGAAAAAGGTCAAGGGAAGGCCCCCATAGGAGTATAGTGAGGAACCCATCTCACCAAATGGAGTTTAGGTTCTTGAGAACCTATAGACTCTGTACGGTCCAGTCTCGGGCTGCTGGGATAGGTCTCTGGGCTGGGTACCTTTTACAGCTATCTTAACAAAAACCCAAAACAAAACCATTTACTTGTGTTGAAACAGAACATGGTTTGTTCGACAGCAGGGCAAGCACTGACCTGGAATCAGTGGCAGATGCTCTTCTGGCCAGCTGGGAAGCCACTGGCCAACATGGCTCTTGAGCACTTTGGAAAGAACTAGTCAAACCGAGACGGTAAGCACAAGGGCTCCAAAGTGGACCTCCAAAAAGTTAGTGCCAGACTTGTAAAAAAAAGTCTCATTACCATTGTGACATTAACCGTGATGTGAATATCAATGATGAGATTATACTGTTTGGATGTATGGATTCAATGAAATATATCAGTCATATTAATTTTACTTGTTTTCTTTCTTTCCAAAAAAATGTGTTAAAAGGGCTGTTGGGGGGGATAACTCAGTGGTAGGGGACACACTTAACATCTCTGAGGCCTTAGGTTCAATCCCCAGCACCTGGCTGGAGAGATGGCTCAGTGGTCAAGAATGCATACTGCTCTTGTAGAGGAGTTGAATTCAGTTCCCAGCACCCATGCTGGGCAGCTCACAACTCTAGCTCCCTGGGGGTCATCTGTACTCATATGTATACCACTTCACATATACAAATAATTACAAACCAAAATGTCATTAAACATTTATTTTATGTGTGCATGTATGTGTTTGCCTGAGTATGTGTATCTATGTGCACGATGTGCATGTAAGTGCCACGAGGATGGAAGAGCTGCTAGATTCTCCTGGAACTGGAGTTATAGACTCTGGAAGTCTCCATGTGGCTGCTAATATCCACACCCAGGTTCTGAGCTAAAACAGTAGCTGCTCTTAACCACTGGGTCATTTCCCCGGCCTCCCAAAATAATAAGCTTTTAAAATTATTAAATAAAATTTGTTTTTTGTTTATGACAGGATCTCTCTGTAGTTCTGAAATTCACTATTTTGATCAGGCTGACTTTGAACTCAGAAATCTGTCTGCTTCTGCCTCCCGCTCTCTCCAAAATGTGGCTGAAAGGGAAGTGGATACACCTCGGTGTGCTTGCATACACATGCATAAGGTCCCAGCCTCAATCCCAGGGTTGAATAAAGGAAAAGTGGAAAACTGGCTATTAGAAAATTCAAAACCACAAAACTGGCTCACATTATACTCTTATTGTGTTTGAGCAACTAAGGCTCTGTACTGGATGGATCCCCTTCATCGCAAAGAACAAACCCCCTAGGTTTAACGACTCTTGAGAAATCTGGAGAGCAGCGTGTGCCAGCTCAGTGCCTTCTCCTCTTCTGGTTATTACTGTCTTGTCCTCCAGCGGCCGAGCCTGGGTCCAGCCACAGCTGCTTAGCTAGGCACTGTTTCCTACCATGCTGTCCCCTCCCCCAACCATAAAAGACATAATGAGCACAGTGAGATCTGGCACAGGACCCAGGCGCTCTTCAGGGCCTGGAGATGCGTTCATGGGGACTTACACTCTATTCCTCGGAAAATCTCACAGGAAGAGACCGCTCGGCTCCCAGAAGGAGCTCCCTTGGCTGGTAAGATCAAGGTTTCTCACCTTATCACTCAGAGCAGCCTGGCCAAGGAGGCTGACTCTCCACTCACCAGAAGTTTTAATATGCAATTGTAAATCACCTTGATGAACAGAGATGTTACAAATAAGCTAATTGCTCTTTGATATGCAATTGTATATTAAACACCATTAGTGTTGCTGAGGGGCACTATCTACAATAGGAAGTTTGAAAACCACTGACACAAACTATTTGGTTTCCTAGGAGTCGGCTTCTTGTCACATATGGCTGGTAGGCAATAGGGCTCCCCTTAACTGTCCCCCAGAGACATACGCTTGGCATGCTCATCTCTCTGAGATTCACAGGATTTCAAGACATGGAATACGCCTACATTCCACATCTCAGAATTATACAAAACCTGCCTTGGCTGTCAAGGTTGCCACGGGCAACTGCCAGACTCTTTGTCCAGCCGCAATCCCTCCACACCTTGGAATGCACCAAGCTGTCAACGAGCCAAGCTGTAAGTAAGCCCATCTTGATAGGACAGAGTCATAACCGCAGATTCCTCCATCACTGTCCAGTTCTGCATGCCACTGCCACTCTCAAAACCAGTCCACCCTCGCTGAGACACGGTGTCTAGGGCTCCTCCCAAGGCAGTGACAACTCATGACCTCCATTTGCACCTGTCTACAGTCCTGACCCTCAGGGGAGACAGCATGCCTCAGCTGGCTTAATTAAGTGCTCAGCATCCTGGCTTAGGGTCCTACCCATGCTTGCTGGCCGTCAGGCCACAGATTAATTATGTCATCTTTCTAGGACTCTGTTTTTCCATCTGTAAACTGAAGGTTATGAGAACACCTTCTTCCCTGGATGTGGGCAGCATAATGTGTGTATTGTTATATGTTAATATGCACATAAACATATACAGTACATAATGAAATAATGTGGGAACTTTCTATAGTGGACCCGCAGATGCCCTTAGTGACTTAGCAACTGCTATTATCTATCACAGACTCTTTCCTTTCTTTGACTCTCTTGCCTTGGCTATTGGGGTGCTCAGAAGACATCAGTCGAATTGATTGCTTGAATTGTGGGCTACATTTCACTTATTTATTAACTGATGGCCATCTGGGTTGCTTTAACTTGTGTGTGTTGGGGGTGGGGGGGTGCATGTGTGTGGAGGTCAGAGGATAACCTTGGCTGACACTTCTCAGGTGGTTTGGGTAGAGAGCAGACAGGTCTCTCACTGCTCTGGTCCTCCCCAAGTAGGCTAGGCAGGCTGGCTGGCTGGCTGGAGATCCCTGGAGACCTGCCTGCTTCCACCTCCCCAGTACCAGGATTACAAGTGCACACCACATGGGTGCTGGGGGGCTGTAAAGCAAGCACCTTAAGGTTTTTACATTTTAACAACCATGAATAATGCTGTGAGCATTAGTCGGTGGATTTTTGAGTGGACCTGTGCCTTTCTTTCTCTTGTATTTATACCTGGAAGAGCTATATTGGGTCAGTGCTCTGCCTATATTAAGCCATCCCAGGAACTAGTATTTCCGAAGGTGGCTACACCGAGTTACACTCCACTCCTGCAGCCAGTGTAGGAGAGTGAAAAAATTTCCTTATCCTGTCCTATGTATGAACCTACATCTGACTGTGGTTTGAATTTGCACAACCTCAGTGGCTAAGGTATTTTTCCCCCTAATCATTTCTCCATCATTTGCTTACTCTTTTTCGGATTCCCACTGTGGGTCTTCCAAACCTTTGCTAGACTTCAGAAGGTCCCAATTTCTCCCACCCTCTCATCTCTTGACATTCATGCATTTAGTCATGCAGAATAATTTACTGAACCTCAGATAGTCTAAGCCATCATCCAAAGTGAGCAACTAAGAAAAGCCCCATTCCTTGCCCCCACCCCGTATTTGTATAATAGTCTGGAGGTGCCATTCAACAAGCTTGTAGGATTTTTCTCCTTGAAAGGCTTCAGAAACTTCCCAGGACCTTCAGGGTAAAATGTAATGGTAAAATCCAGGGCAACTGTGAATACCAGGTGTATATACGAGTGTAGGTCAGCTCCACCCCTGCCTCTACTACAGTGAGTAACGCTTCCATGCAGCCCTGCCTCTCTTCCCTACTACCCTCTCCAAACCACGCTGTCTCCAAGGCAAGTGAGGACTCTGACACCCTTGCATCTCCTACAGACCTAGAACAATACTTGGCCTGTTAAAAATCACAATCGAAAGGATGCTCGTCGAGTTAGTAGGCGAGAAAATGGCTAGTAGAATGAACTGCAAGACTATACAGTGCTAGGAATGAACAGAACTTGGTTTAGAGTCTCTCTTCCAAGGCCCACTTCAAACGGTGTGGTGGGCATATTGCTGAGGTGAGGTGTGAATTCAGTCAAGTATTTATAACAAATACTACCAAGCTTTTAAAGTTTTAACTCCTGGCACGTTTGGATCTGTTCGGGTCCTTTAGGATTTTAAGCAAAATAACCTGACGTAAAACCCACCCACCATCTGGATAAGAACTCTGGGATTCAGAGTCGTGCCAGGGAGGCCTTGCTGAACTTGCAAGAACAGCGGAGGTGAAAGAATCCTCCAGTCCGACATACCTCCCTCTTTCACCCCCATGCAGATGCAGACGGGACAAAGGTTTGTGTCTAGCCAGGACAGGAAAGAACTGAACAATTTTGCTGAGAGAGGGGACAGAGGCAACAGGAAGTGGGCTTGTGGGGACAGAGGCAACAGGAAGTGGGCTTGCCGTGGGGTATCCGGCCTGGCCCAGCCTATGGGAGACAGGATGTGAGAGAGCTGGGATCCAGTGTTCCCTGTTAATAGGGGCGGTTTCCTATTTTCCGTAGCATGTGTGGTAACCCATATGATGAGCCAGCGATAAATACATTGTCCTGAAATCTAACCGAGAGGGAGGAAACGCCTGGCATTTACGATATGTCCTTCTGCTTATCCATGGGGAATGTTGTTGGGGGAGATAAACACAGCAAAGACAGTGTGTGCAGAGAGACTTGGGACAGATTGAGGTGCTGAGCCGCTCGGAGATAGCACGCAGGCTCTGAGCCAGGGCTCAAGCTCCTCCGTCTTGGCTCTTCCCCTCAACTATTTTCCCTCCCAATGTCAGACTTCTCCCAGTTGTGCAGGTCAGAGGACCACAGGCCACAGCGGCTGGCCTCCTTTATCTCCAATGCCCCTTCACTACTAAAGGACTACGGGGTTTCCCCAGGATGCCTGCCCCTGCGATCTGTGGCTTCTTCCTCCCGACTCTCCTTCCTGCATTCTTTCTAGTTACCGAATAATCAGATCTTTGCGGATTCTGGTTGAGTAAAGGACCCAGGAAGCAGCCTCTCACCTTACCCAGGACTGACTGGGTATCTTTTGAACACTGCTTATTTGACCTCAATACTCCTGAAAGGAAATGACGACCATCCCCCCCATCTTACAGATCGAGAAGCTGAGGCTCAGGGAAGAAACGTGATTATTCTTATAATAAGCAAGATTTGAAATCGTAGTCTGATCCAGGGACCTCTTATTTAGCATTGTGTTTATTTCTTGCTATTAAAAAAAATTAAAAATAAATGAGTACACTGGAGCTGTCTTCAGACACACCAGAAGAGGGCATCAGATCCCATTACAGGTGGTTGTGAGCCACCATGTGGTTGCCGGGAATTGAACTCATGACCTCTGGATGAGTAAGCAGTCAGTGCTCTTAACTACTGAGCCATCTCTCCAACCCACTTTTTGATACAACAGAATCATATTTCTGTTCTTAAGGAAAACGACAGCATTCTTGGAGATACACTTTGGCAGCTGTGGTGCCGGGAGGGGAGAAACCTTTCAGCCAATACCATCACAGTCATGGCGGGAGGCTCAGTTGCAGATACCACTGGGCACTAGCTCTATCCTCTTTACTCTTAGCTATATGGAGTGGTGGATGGTAGTGGCTCATTAGGATTGCCCAGGAACTGCTGGAACCTGCCTCACCCAACACGAAGTCCTTTTCTCAGAGAAATCTTGAATCCAGGGACTTATCACCAAGGAGGTACAGAAGTTCAGCGCCTTGTAAGGGCCATCTGGATGAAGTCCTCGTCAGGATGGCCAACGCACTTGGCAGCTCACCCTGCGCCACAGCGAATTCTCTTCAGGACTCCCTGTGGCGATACTCGGACCGGGCAGCTTGCAGCCGTTTAATCTCAGGCTCCCATTTCTGCGTGATGGACTAGGCTGTCACAGGAAGTTGCTTCTATGCTGGCTCCCTCCCATATCAGCTGGCTCCCTCCCATATCAACTGAACTCCAGCTTCTCTAAACCCAGGCAGCTAAGGCAGATCGCTTTCTGCCCCACTGAGGGCGCTGATCCATTCCAAGTCTAACCCCTGTGAACCTCAGTACCCACTGCACAGAGAATCTTCCTGGTCTGTCTGAGGCAGAGCCTGGTGACATGATCCCAGCTGAATAGGTGTTCATATGGCCAGGCACCCATGGTTAACGATTTAGCAACAGCATCCAGCCTCCCCCTTTCCTCCCTCCCCAGCCCCAAGGTTGCAGATAAGCAGGGCTTGCGAGATTGACACCTTGTGTCTCAAGACCACAGAGATGTCTGCGCTGATGCAGGATTAGTCTCTGACATCAAAGGAGCATACTCACAGTGAAGAGAGCTGTTGGGGGCATGGGAAGGAACAGGACTGTGAGAAGGTTAGGGCAGTCCCAGAACAATTGTTGGGGTGGCCTTTTCTGGCTTCCTTTATCCCCTCTCTTTTCCAGGTCTTTCTGTTCCTGTAGTTCAGGGCCTTCTGTGGAGGGCTCAATCAACTTTTTTCTTTTTTCTTTTTCAAGACAGGGCCTCACTATGTAGTCCTACTGGCCTGGAACTCATTATGTAGACTGGGCTAGCCTTGAACTTATGAAGCCTCTGCCTCTGCGGTTATGGGTATGTCCAGATTTCTGTTTGTTCTAGAAAGCCCTAAGCCAGGCAACAGTTGTCTGTGAAGAGGAGGAGATGAGCAGACCTGCTGTAGTAGAGGCAGAACGGCTAGGTCAGAGGGAAGGTAAAAGACCATGACTCCTTCCAAGCCAGCAGAGTAACAAAGTCCACACCACAGCTGCCTGAAGGTGGTAGCCTCCTAAAGGACTGATTTGGNTTTCTGTTTGTTCTAGAAAGCCCTAAGCCAGGCAACAGTTGTCTGTGAAGAGGAGGAGATGAGCAGACCTGCTGTAGTAGAGGCAGAACGGCTAGGTCAGAGGGAAGGTAAAAGACCATGACTCCTTCCAAGCCAGCAGAGTAACAAAGTCCACACCACAGCTGCCTGAAGGTGGTAGCCTCCTAAAGGACTGATTTGGACAGGCTGGTAGCCACAGGGATATGGCAAAAGACCATGTATTTATTCAGGAATGACTTCTGGGTGTGCTGGACCAGGTACTGTTGTGGGCCTCTGCCTCAAACACCTACCAGTCTGGCCCTACGTCCTCTGACACGGTCTTTCTGAGATGTTAGCCAAATGTGCAAGACTTGGGCTTCCCTCGGAAGACCTGGGAAGCCAATGTAGAGAGGAGCAGCATGGATAAAAAAACATAGCCAAGACCTGTGCCGTGAACACACCACTGTTAGCCAGGCGCAGAGGTGACCTTTCAAGAGGCCACTGAAGGATCAAGGGGAGAGGTGGTGGTAGCTCAGGACCTGCTCGGGAAAAGTGCTCAGATTCTTGGCACATTCTGAAGGCAGAGCAGCTGTGAAATGTCAAGCGTAAGTCTGAGTGGGGGGGCAAGAATGGCCCCTGGGATCGTGGCTTGAGCGGCCAGAGAACAGGGGCCCCTGTCAATCAAGCTAGGAAAGCTTTGGCAACAACAGCATTTTTGAGAGAGGATCATGCTCAAAAATAATAGAGCCCCCAACACTCAGAACACCCACCAGCCTACATGGCTTTGTGTGGATAAAGATGGCATCCCTTCCCCTGGTGGGCACTGCCTCACATTAGGGTACAGCATATTAGGGTGTATTCCCTTGATGACACAAAGCTTCCGTGTCGTGAATAACCCTCATGACACTTGCAGAGGCCTTACCGGGGAGTGACAGCTGGCACCTCAGAAAGCCCCACGGGACTTTGCCTGGCACTCATTTAAGGCAGAGAAATTCACACTTAGATGAGTCACTTATCCATCTCTCATGCTCTATAATAAATTTTATGCTCACCCCACACATATAACACAAGCCTGCCTGTATACGTTCATAAAATATATATATATTAAAAAAAGTAGGGGAATAACACTAAGGAGTAGTGTTGGTCTGGTTATGATAGAGGAAAATGACTGCCCCTTTGTTTTGAGGATATCTGGTCCTCTTCTCACAGGCTGAGAACAGATAAATTCTGCACAGAAAGCTCTTTAATACAGTGAATAGGACAGAGAATGCAAGCCTCTATATTCTTTCCCCAACACCGTCCACTGACATTGGCATTTTGAAACAGGGTTTCTCTGTATAGCCCTGGCTATCCTAGAACTTACTCTATAGACCAGGATAGCCTAGAACTCAGATTCACCTGTCTTTGCCTTATAAGTACTGGGCTTATAGGCTACCACCACTCATAACACTCAACATTTTTGCTTCAAAGTAGTCACTCCAAATCTAAAGAGGCATTTTGTTCTCTGCCACACTCACAGTTACCCACGACATGAGCTGACTACTCTGTTTCCTCAAAAGGACCTCCCAGCAGCCGAGGGCTGTGGCACAGTCTACTCACACGGCTTATGCTTGATGGTATCAGTCCAGCCTCCCATCTGCCCCCAGAGGGACTACTGTCATCTGACAGGTGAGAAGATTAAGACTTGGGAAAACGATGGTGATGTGATCCAGACTCCAGTTAATAGTGGTGGGGCTGGAATAGAAACTTGCATCAGCCAGGCATGGTGGTGCACCCCTGTAATCCCAACACTTGGGAGGTAGGGGAAGGAGAACCAGGGATTCAAAGCCACCCTTGGCTGCATAAGACTGTATCTCAAAAACAACATGAGCAATTATGTAAACAAAGCCTAAATAGGGAGTGTAAGCTCCCTAATTTAATGGGGCTCAGAGGCTCCAGAGATGCTCAGTCAGTAAAGTGCTTCTCGTCCAAGCAGACCAGCCTGAACCCACGAGAAAACCAACAATAAGCAGGTATGGTGCTGTGCACATGTAATCCCAGTGCTGGCTGAGACTCTGAGACAGGGGGATACCCGACCAGCCAAGTCTAGCTGAATTGGTGAATTCCAGGTTTAGTGAGAGACCTTCTCTCAAAAGGTAGAGAATGACCTAAGGTTGACCACTGGCTTCACGGTGTGTGCACAAATGCACATATCACACCCCACCCCCAACACACAAGTGAATACATGAATAAATGAGGACCAGGGACATGACACACCAGTAAAGGTACTGGGCCACCAAGACTGATGAACTGAGTTTGATCCTTGGGATTCACGTGGTGGAAGGAGAAAACTGAGTCCTGTTGTCCTCTGACCTGTATACCAAATAAACAAAGGCTTAAAAAAACCCCCGACTGAGGCTTAGATGTGCTTTGGTAGCGACCCACTGTCTTCTGCTGCTTGGGTAGCATCAGCACCTTACCTAGAAGCTAGGAGCAGCCGGCCATGTGCAACCGGAAGGTAGTTGTCAAAAATGCAGACATGTTGGAGAGATACAACAGGACCCAGTGGAGTGCGCTACTCAGGCATAGAAGTACAACATCGAAAAGGATTTTGCGGACCATATCAAGTAGGAGTTTGACAAGAAGTACAACCACACCTGGCACTGCATTGTGAGGCGAAACTTCGGCAGTCACGTGACACACGAAACCAACCACTTCATCTACTTCTACCTGGGTCAGGTGGCCATTCTTCTGTTCAAATCCGGTTAAAAACATGATCTGCGCCAAACACTCACTGATCCATCCACAAGCAAGGACTGCATCCTAAGTTCTAAATACCAGAGACTGAGTCTTCAGCCTTGCTAACCTGTTTGAATAAGTTGTGTTCTGTATTGGGCATTGCTCTCTGTACAAATTTGTGGTCATAAAATTAGTAAAACAGCTTACATTTGTATTTTCTAGCCCACACTTCTGTATCCCGTTTTTTTCTCCCTTGGGTAATTCCATTAAAACCAGAATGAATAAGTACATAAAGAAGCCGGTGTTGCTCTAACCTGAGACCTGGGGCCCTGGGTGTCTAGAATTTGTAAGGAGTGACTGACTGCATCTGGTCTGTCTCATTGTCCATCTGAGACTGAGCCATTGCTAGTCTTTGATGCAATGTCCTCACAGTCTAGACCATGGCCATACTATAAAGGGTGGAGAATACAAAATAATAATAATAAAATAAAAACCCAGGGTGAGCTTTTTGGGCATCAGTTTCTGTATGCTGACACGATGAGTTATGATGTCTGTAGGCTAATGTGCAGAAATACTCTATTAGCAAGACCTCAGGTGGCTTTGCTGATCAGTGGATTTGAGGAGTACTGGCAAAGTCCCAGTCCCATCCTGGAAAAAGCATGACCTACACATCCAAGCTAACTCTGCCCACTGCCCCACCTTCCCAACCCCTCTCCTCCCCTCTCTGCCTGACTGTGGAGGGTGTTTAAGTTTTCTTCTTCTTCCCCAGTTTCTTTACTCACACATTCAGTCCACTGTCACGTGGCCCATGTTCTTCCGTACTCATCCTGGGGTTCCACGTAAGGTTGAAACATAGTATCCCAAGCGGAATGCCATACAGCAGGCAGGGCTGTGTCAACATCACACATCAGGGCCTCTTGCTTTTCTAGTCTATCAGAATTTCTGGACCACAGAGGGATGGATGGGCTGTTCTGAAGCAGCTGGCAACCTTTGTTCGGTTTTGTTCTGAGACAGACCTCTAACTTGCAGTATAGTGGAAGATGGATGACCCAACCCACGATCCACCTGCCTCTATCTCCAAAGTGCTGAGATCCCAGGTGTTTTCTATCACACCTGGCCTTACAAGTGTCTTGCTAACCCAGGATGCTGTACAGCTGGACCCCTTAGGTTCCACCTGTGCTGTTGTTGACTGTGGACCTAAGGATCTTAGGACCACAGATTTCACCTCAACAGATTTTGTATCTTGGTTTTGTTTTTTGTTTTTTGTTTTTTTCC
>LR751375.1:126575-167260 GCA_902729485.2 Mus minutoides | reverse complement strand
TGCCAGCCCCCACAAGGAGTAGAGCAAATTGTGATGTATTCATTCCTATTGTATTGTGTCATTGTAACTTGATGGATGTACCTCACCTGGTTTCTTCCCTGCTGTATAAAAGTTTGGTGCTCAATCTCACAATTACACTCAGATGTTACACACTCCCTTGTGTGTAAGTCTGTTTGTCACCCACATTCACCGAATCCTGCCCACTTGCTTCAGAGAACTCTGACATACGCAGACAAGGGATCCAGAGGGTCTGTAACACAGCAAGCCACAGGTTGCAGCAAGAGACTCTATCTCAAAACACCAAGCAGACAACTTCTGAGAAGCATGTAAGGTTGATCTCTCTCCTCCATAGAAATGTAGAATTACAGCATAGCATCTCTGTAGGTTCCCGGAGAATTTTCTGGGAAATTAGAATTTTGACACAATGGCTATAGGAATATAAATTAAAGACCAACACTCTCCAGGGGCAGAGGCTCTGGTAAATTACTACGGTTTAGTCAGAGGCTGTGAGGAGCTACATAGTAGAATAAATAATTATTGAGAAAAAGATGAACCTTTGAAGGAAATTGCAATCATTCCTAGTTTTCATTGCTTTAAATGATCTGGAATTCCTGGTAACTCTAGCTGCTCTCCAGCAGCAAAACCAATGTCTCTCAAAGAAGGTACAAGCACTATCCTCAACTAGTAGTTGATAGTTTATTGTGAGCAACAAAGGACAAATGGATAAAGAGAGCAGCGAACTGGGAGAAGGAGCTGGCTCAGTGGTCAAGAGCTCTTGCTGCCCCTACAGAACCCTGGAGTTTGGTTCCCAGCAAACTACAGTTCCATTTACAGCCCTCTGGGGGATCTGGTTCTTCTACTTCTACAAGAAGGGTACTCTCATGGTACACTTAAATTTGTGCAGGTGAAATATTCATACACATAAAATAAGTTTAAAGTCATTTTATAAAGAATATAGAAAATGGATGGAAAAATAGATAAAGCAGCATGGTCAAATGCAGCAAATAAACAGTATATAGTATTTGTTCTATTTATAGAACCTTACAAATACAGAAAGTAGAACTTGGAAGTGAAAAGGGGGCTCTTCCTTAAGAAGAGGTAAAAGGTTAGAGGAGACATCAAAGGAATTCTATGGTGCTGATAATAATTTATTCTTTGGTCTTTATTGTGGCTACTTAAGTTGCTATTATAATAATTATTTAATCTGTATTTATAACACGGCATTATTAAGTTACAAATTGAAAAGTAATTTATTTCTCTGTAACCTAGACTATAGATATCACAGATAGTTCTCCTGCAACCACTCTGGACTTTGGGGTGAAGGTGATGTACTAAATTAAACTTTGAAAGGTTTGGGGTTTCTTACTGCTAGATGGAACTTCTACCATGGATCTGGTGTATGTGTGTTTCCAAACTTACAAAATGAGCTTGTCATTATTTAAGCCAGTCTTCTTTGTATTTTATGTGTGTGTTCCCTTGTGCTTGTGTTTGCATAAGTTCATATGAAGCAAGTTCATGTAAGAGCCCATGGAGGGCAGAGGAGGGTGTCTAAGCCCCTGAAACTGTTGTTAAGAGATATGGAGTTACAAGCCACCATGACCCTGTGAAAGCTGGGAAATGAACTTGGCTCCTCTGCCAAAGCTACAAATGCTCTTACCCATGTACCCTTCTTCCCACTTCCTTCTTTGTAATTTTGTATTATACATAGCCACACATAAATATTAATATTCAACTGATGATTGTATATCATACATTCTTATCTGATGATTTCTGCTTGCCTTTCCCATGCTCCCAGTTTAATATCTTTTTATTCTTTTGTTATATTATTAAGTGTTATAATTTACACTATCACGATGTAGTTATATGGGGGTGAAAGACACCTGTGTAGCCACATTTAGAGTTGAATGTTTTAGTATAGATTGGTTCTCTATACCACTGTTCTCTCTATAATTCTGCTTCTGGACATTAAAATTGCTGTGTCATATGGCAGCCTTACTGGTGGGATCAACTGAGTGATCTTGAAAGTACAACAAAAACAGAAGCAACAGAAAATTATACATTTAAAACTTATAGTTTATGCAACAACAAAGTTCATTCTGTCCAAATAAAGCTGATTAGCCATTGAAATTTAATATGTCATAAAGAATGCTTGAAAGTAGCCCAAAGCATCATGATATAGGGTATAACCTTTTAAATTTTGTGTCAGTGTATCTTTTGTACAGACAACAGACCTTGTAACATTTTTGTTTATCATGCTTTACCATGTTGACGCTTCACATACTCTCCCCTTCCTTTAGAGCCTCTTCTCTTCCTCTTCTTCTTTCTGAATAGTCTCTGTTCTCCTTTCATGTCATACGTGCTCATGTATGTTATGGAGGCATGAATGTGTATGAAACATAGCTTCCACATCTGAGATATAACATGTGATACACTTTTTTCTGAATCTGGGTTATTTTATGAAATATGATGGCACCAAATCTGATGCAATTGCTTCAAATAACATAATTTTATTATTATTTATGCTTCACGTAACCATTCTAAATATTATGTAGGAATACATAATTTTTACTTCTTATTCAAAATGTGATCAATTAAAATATTAGAATAACAAGTATATATTGGCAACAATGCTTTAGAAGAATAATTTCTCGGAGTATGTGTTTTAGACCAATAATAAAATTATTAAACAAATTCATATTGAGAAATTAAAAACTATTCTCCTAAATCATTGATGAGAAGAATCAGAGAATATAGGTTATAGTTTATACATTCATTACTAATGATCTTTATGTTTCTAAATTATTTACAGTACAATTGATCAGCTTTTGAAATCAGAAAGCTGTTAAACCTGGAATAGAGTACATTTGCATAGAAAAGTAGGAGAAAATTTTAGCAGCCTAAAGTCCAGTATAATCACTCTGATAACCCTGCTAAAACAAGGTAGGAGGTACATGTGCTACTCATGGTTTATGTAATAATTAAAAGAATCTAAGAGTAAACATTTAGAACTCTCAAAACAAAAGCAGTCAGAATCTTAACACTACAATAGAAATGTCCAATTAACTTTTTTCTAAAAAAGCAAAACAAAGCTCCCTGTTGCATGTCATAATATGATAAGAACAAATGTAACACTTATTACATGCCTGGACTCTAAAAGATATAATAAAGCATCTCAAACCATAAAGGCAATGCTAATTTAAATGAAATTTGCATAAGTCCAAGTGGGAATCATTAACTGGAAGGCATTAATTAAAAAGTAAAAACACAAACTCTGTGTTAGTCTGAATAGCAGTATTTCCTGTGCTGAGGAGGTAATGCGCAGTCTATCACAGATATTCTTAATAACGTAACTCATAAGATGCTTACTGCCTTCCTGATGTATTCAAAGCTTGTCCTAGTCACTGTGGGAAAGGCAAGTTCCATATTCTCTGCCTTAAGGACACTTATGGTCTGCTAGGGAAAATGAACACAACAATCGTGGAAGGTTGCTGGGGAGGTGATAAAAGAGAGGTGGAAGGAATATGTTCCACCAGCAAAGGGAACTGCAGAACTGACTTCATTACAAATGCAAAAGAGGAAATGAACTTCACAGAAGCCATATTAGCTGATGGCTTCTTATTAGAATCTTTTACAGCTGGAGTAGAGAGAAAGATCGTGTGAATTCCCACCAATGCTTCTAAATGAGAACAGAGAGGAACACAGTGAGATTCAAGTTAGTGAAATAAACAAATAGCAAGCAAACATGAGGGAGAACATGGAGCCCCCAAAAACTAATTGCTCAAACTGTAAGTAACTACTGGGCAAAAGCCAAGAAAGCATTGGAAAACCACAACTGGTTAAAGATGCAGAGACCAACTGACTGTTGGGGGTACCTAGTCCCAAGAGATGCATATACAACAGAGATCTAGCATCGGATGCTCAGTGAACATTGAAGAACAGGAAGCAGGAAAAAAAATGTAATAATCAGAGGAACAGAAAGTCTGCTGTGACATTGTGTCTCCGACACATGACAGGAAAGTGACATCTAACCATGTAGCTGCTTAAACAACACCCAAACAATGACTACAATAATAGATATACTGACATAGAAGGTGGAAATCACAAGGGGCTTCACCCATAGACATGGAGCTAGAGGCAACTCTTGACTGCTGAGAAAGAGAAAATTGGTTTTTCCCATGGATAAAATTCATAATTGGTCACCTGATACCAAGTGGGCAGCCCTAGAATCATATGCATACAAATAACACCAAACGGACCGAGCAGGTTGTATGTAAATGTGTATGCCTATGGGCGTGAATTTGTGTGTGTGCATGTGCATGTGCATGCGTGACTATAAGAGGTTGGAAGTAGTAAAAGAAAGGGGAGAAATGACATGATCACATTTTAATCTTTAAAAATGTAAAGGCAACTGGAGCCTAGGGTAGTTCTTACTGTTAAAGTCTAACAACCTAAAAGCCTAAGTCAACAGAGGATAGAAAGGGACCTCCGGAACCCAAGTATGAGAAAGATAAACCCTAGTGAAGCTCAAGTATAAAAGAACAATCAGTTAACTCAGAGAAAGAGGTAAAAGGCTCAGAAATAAAGGAGAGAGAGCATCAACAGGCAGGTTAAATACCATTTACATAAATAAGATATTACTTAGGTAAAAAATAGTGTGAAAGTGATGTGGAAAGAAAAGTTGAAATACCCAGTATCCCAGAGTCACATGAAGAAAATGAAACCATGCTGACCAACTGGTGCTATTGTGCCTCCTAGCAGAGAGGGATGACAAAGCACTTTGGAAACAATGATAATTCATAAATGATAGACGCATTCTGGCTAAAGAGAATTACTACTGAGCAAATGAAAACAGAATAAACTCATCTACTGTATCCCATATGATGCAGTATTTGTTCAGAGTCAGGGATTTATCTGCAATAAGCAGGGTTTAAACATTTTAATGGGTATGCCCACACACACCTGGAATAGTTTTAAGCAGTAAGCACTGGGGCTATATTCAGGCAATATTTCAATGGGCACTTTCTGCATGGCAGATAAATTCATTGTAGCATATAGCCTTATGCTTCCAAGCCTGGTGGCTGCATCCTTGCAAAGGTGTTGCTTGGGAGTAATTTGAGCTCCCTGGCCTAGTGTAGAGGGCTCAAACAATCCATCTTCTTGTAGGTGAGGTGTTCAGGACTATTGCATGCCTGTTCTGATCACTCCATATCAAGACTGGAAGATGCTAAGCTATCATTTAGCTTATCAGCTAGGCTGCCTACTCCTGGTCTTTGTTTTATATCCCCTTTACTGCCAACACATATTATCTAATTGCCATATTTCACTTAAGGAGAAAAATGTTAGTTGATGCTTAAAACTTAAACACCTGAATGGTCATGTTACAATTTTCAGCTCAGAATCATCTTTCCTGGCTCGTGATATGACTCATCGGGTAAAAAATCTTGCCATTGAGCCTGAAAACCTGAGTTTAGTCTCTCCATGGTACAAAGAGGGACCATGCAACTTGCTCTCCGATATGCATAAACATGCTCTGGTATAAACTCACATGTGTGCACATACATATATGTCTGCGCACACACACACACACACACACACACACACATTCAATAGATAAATGAAATGTAATTTCATTTGGATTTTAAGTAAATTGATCAAATCATCTTTTGTTATCCCAAAATAATACATCCTAAACATAAATAGCAAAGCTTTTACATCTCCTAAAAATATTTAAATGTATAGCTGGATGTGGTGGTATATTGCTTTGATACCAGTACTTAGGAGGCAGAAGTCATCAGATCTCAGTGAGTATCCCAGGTCAGTTATACCGCAGTCTACTTAGTGAGAAAGTCAGGATACATAAGGAGACTCTGTCTCAAAAGACAAGCAAACAACAAAGTAAAGCCATAATAAAATATTCTTCATACTCCCAATGATAACTCACATTCTTATCTGCAAAGAGAGATTTATAACCCCAGCTGTAGTCCTTCAGGACTGAAGGAGTCAACTGCAGCTGAGGACCTTGCACATATTGGTATCTGCTTGGCATGAGGACTGAGAATCAAGCATTAGATAAATTCCAGAGTATCAGTATGGGTAATCAGGTCTGAAACAGGATTTAAGAGCCTGTTGTTGTCTAATGTCCAAACACCATCCAAGGTCAATTCAGGCTGATGTACTGAAGTTTCCCTTGTGTACCATCCCACCTTACTCTACTCTTTCTGCAATACTCTTCTATTTACTTTGCTCTGAATCCCCAATTATGCCTCCTTCTCCTGAAGAGCAGACTTTCATGGTTTCCCAAGAGTCCTTTGCAGTTAGCAGTAAGTTCACAGAGGCTGATAGCCCTACTAGTCTGTGCTATCAGTCTTAGTACAACCTTTCACCACTTAGCAGATATCTATTGATCAATCTAAATGACAATAAACTCACTGATGACATCTTATTGTAACAATTTTATGATGATGTCTAATCTTATGGTCCTCCTGCCTCTGCCTCCTCAGCATATCCTACCATCCTGCACCATGGGGGAGAGAGATGGAAGGGTGGAACAGGGGAAGCTGTTGGAAGATAGATAACAAATACTAAATGTTTTTGGAAAAGTCATATGGAGACCCACTATTTTATAACATTTAGATTTTAAATTTTGAGTTACCCTTCATATGAGATTATGCTCATACCAGAAACCATAGGCTATAATAATAATAATAATAATAATAATAATAATAATAATAATAATTAATATATCCTAGTGACAGTATGACATACTATCTCTCAAGTGGATTATCAGACCCCCAAACCAATAAAGGCTATTGCCACTGCTCTTGATTACCCACCAGAACTTAATGGTAAGTCTCCATTGCCAAAGATACCACATACTTTGGTCAAAGGACATGGAGAAATCAATTCAGAATTGATCAGGAAGCTACCTCCCTAATGCCATTCATTCAAGTACTAGAAGCTATTATGCTGGGTTCTGGGAGGATTGAGAGTCATCGTTATCCAGCTGTAGACCATGTGAACTGCAATAATGATACTCATGGCAAGATAGGCCTGTAGGTACAATAGGGGAACAAATGTTATATGAGTAACCAATCATTTTGTGAATGGATTTAAGGCCAACTCTGCATCCCCAGAGGCTTGCTCCCATCAGAAACTACCAGGTGAGATACCCCCACCCCAATCCCTTGACCTTCCGTACCCCTAAAGAACTACCAGCAATAGTAACTGCACTTGTTCCCCTGCACTCCATTTTTTGGCCCACAACTCTGCCTGCATTGCCAGAAGCCTGCCAACACCAGAGACAACCAGATGGCTAAAGGCCAGTGTAAGAAACCATCTACAAATGCAGAAGCAATACAGCACCACCAAAATGGAGCTATCTTACTACAGCAAGCCCTGAATATGCTAACAAAGTGACAACCCAAGAAAATTACCTGAAATCCAATCTTATAAAGATGATAGAGGCCTTTAAAGAAATAAAATAAAGCCCTGAAAGAAATACAGGGAAATACAATCAAACCGGTAAAGAAAATGAATAAAACTGTTCAAGACCTGAAAAGGGAAATAGAAACAATGAAGAAAACACAAACTGAAGGAATTCTGGAGTTGGAAAACCTAGGTAAGAGAACAAAAACTACAGACAAGAGAGTAGAAACTATATCACCAATGGAATACAGGAAATTGAAAGAGAGAGTCTTAGGTTTAGAAGCTACAATAGAAAAAAAATTGATAGATCTGTCAAAGAAAATGTTAAATCTAAACCGTTTCTGACACAAACATACAGGAAATTTGGGACATTATGAAAAGTCCAAGCCTAGGAATAATAGGAATAGAAAATATTTTCACAAAATCATAGAAGAAAATTTCTCTAGCCTAAAGAGATTCCTATAAGTATACAAGAACCTTAGAGAGCACCAAATAGATTGGACCAAAAAAGAAAATCCTCCCATTATATAGTAATCAAAATAATTAAATATACAGAAGAAAGAAAGAGTATTAAAAGTCACAAGTAACATATAAAGCCTGACCGATGGGAATTATATATTCAACAGACTATAAAAGCCAGAAAATCCTGAACAGGTGTCTTGTAGTTTCTAAGAGACCACAGATACCAGCCCAGACTACTATAGCCAGCAAAACAGTCAATCAGCATACATTTAGAAAACAAGATATTCCATGAAAAAAAAAAAAAAAACAGATTTAAACAATATCTTTCCACAAGTCCAGCCATTTAGAGGACAGTATAATAAAAATTCCAACACAAGGAGGTAAACTACACCCAAGGAAACACAGGAAATAAAAAACTCCATACTAATAAAACCAAAAGAAGGAAAACACACACACACACACACCACAACCACCACCATCACCATCATCACCACCACCACCACCACCACCACCAAAAACAACATTATAATAAAAGAAATAAACAAATGTTTGTCATTAATGTCTCTCAGTAACAATGAACTCAATTCCTTCAATAAAATAACACAGACTAACAGAATGATTGTAAAAGCAGAAATCATAATTCTGCTGCATACAAGAAACATACTTCAATAACAAAGATATATATTACCTCAGAGTAAAGGGATACAGAAGGATTTTCCAAGTAAATGGACCAAAGAGCAAAGCTGGGGTAGCCACTTTAATATCTAATGAAATAGATTTTCAACCAAAAGTAATCAAAAGAGATGGGAAAGGACACATCATAGTCATCAAAGGAAAAAAATGCCCTGAGATTATATCTCAGTTCTGAATGACTAGGTCCCAAATTCAAGGTCACATACATTCTTAAAACAAACATTACTTAATCTTAAACCACACATATAAATAGTGGAAGACTTCAACATGCAACTCTTGCCAATGGACATGTCATCCAGACAGAAACTAAACAGAGAAATAATGAAACTAACAAACCTTTGTACCTTCATAAAGAAATTGGAGAGATCTCATACTAGCAACTTAAAAGCACACCTGTAGCTCTAGAACAAAAAGAAGCAAACATATCTAAGAGGAATAAACTGCAGGAAATAATCACACTCAGGTCTAAAATCAATCAATTAGAAACAAAGAGAACAACACAAAGAATCAATAAAATCAAGAGATTTTTTTTTTTAGAAAATCAACAAGATAGACAAACCATTAGCCAAACTAACTAAAATACAGAGACAGTATCCAAATAAACAAAATCAGAAATGAAAAGGGAAACATAGCAATACAAATTGAGAAAATCCAAAGAATCATTAGGTCTTACTTCAAAAGTTTTTATTCCACAAAATTGGAAAATCTAAGTAAAGTGGTTGTCTAGACAGATACCACTTATCAAAGTTAAATCCAGATCAGGCAAACTATCTAAATAGTCTTATAACCTCCAAAGAAATAGAAGCACTCATTAAAAGCCTCCCAACCCAAAAAATAAAGCCCAGGACCAGATGGTTTTAGTGCAGAATCCTATCAGTCTTTCAAGGAAGAGCTAATGTCAATACTTCTTAAACTATTCCACAAAATAGAAGCAGAAGGAACATTGCTAAATTCATTCTATGAGGCCACAGTCACTCTGATACCTAAGCCACAAAAAGGCTTAACAAAGAAAATTTCAGACCAATTTCCCTTATGAACATTGATGAAAAATTACTCAATAATATACTTGCAAACAGAATCCAAGAACACATCAAAAACATCATCCACCAATATCAAGTAGGCTTCAACCTAGGGATTCAGGGATAGTTCAAAATACAAACATTCATCAACATAATCCACCATATTAAAAAACTACATGATCATCTCATTAAATTCTGAAAACACCTTTGACAAAACCCTATACCCCTTCCTGTTAAAAGTCTTGGAGAGATCATGACTAGCCAATATTAAATTAAATGGAGAGAAACTTAAATTGGAGCAATCCCACTAATATCAGGGTCAAGACTACCCAGTCTCTCTGCATCTATTTAACTTAGTACTTGAAGTTCTAGCTAGAGCAATAAGACAACTAAAGGAAATCAAGGGATACAAATTAGAAAGGAAGAAGTCAATGTATTGCTGACAATTTATAGATGATATGATAGTATTCATAAGTGACTCCAACAATTCTACCAGAGAACTTATTCAGCAGATAAATACTTTAAGCTAAGTGGGTCGATACAAAATGAATTAAAACAAAACAAAACAAAAAACAGTAGACTCCTTATGCAAATGATAAATGGGATAAATGGGCTCAGAAAGAAACTATGGAAACATCATCCTATATAATAGCTAAAAGTAATATAGAATACCTTGGTGTAACTTTAACCAAGCAAGTGAAAAACCTGGATGACAAGAACTTAGGGGTCCCAGGAAAGAAATTGAGGAAGATATCAGAAGTTGAAAGCATCTCCCATGCTCATGGATCAGTAGAATTAACAAAGTGAAAATGTCCCTCTTACCAAAAGCAGTCTGCAAATTCAATGCAATTCCATTGAAAATTCCAATGCAATTCTTTACAGACTTTGAAAGTGTAATTCTCAAGTGTAGCAGGATTTTCCCTGTCCAATTAATTTAATTTTTAATACAACAAGAAGCCTGTGACTGGACAGAGAAAAGGGAGGCAGAGCTAAGAGTTGTAAAGACAGGGAGTGACACAAAGAGGAGGAGGAAAAATCGAGGAGGAACAGGACTATTCAGATTCCTTGTGGCTTTAAATAGCCACAGGTAGTTGCTGTGGTCAAGAGGTTTTTGCTGACAGGCACCTGGTGTGACAGTTTCTTGGGAGGTCCAGCCAGCAACTGACCAATGCAGACGTGGATGCTTGGAGCCAACCATGAGACTGAGCTCAGGGAACCTGGTTAGGGAGCTGGCAGAAGGACTAGAGGAGCAACCCCATTGGAAGAACAGCATAGGCTGTGCTGAACAGACAGTTCTCCTGGAGACTAGGCCACCAACCAGGGAGTGTACCTGGAGGGATCCATGTCTCCAGATACATATGTAGCAGAGGATGGCTTTGGCTAACATCAATGGGAGGGGAAGCCCTTGGTTCCAGGGATGTTTGATGTCTCAGAGTAGGAGGATGCTGGAGTGGTGGGGCAGGAGAGGGTGGGTAAGAAGGGGAGCATTCTCATACAGGGAAAGAAGAGGGGGGAGGGTAGAGGGTAGAGGGTAGAGGTTAGTAGAGGGGGTAACCTGGAAGTGGGATATCATTTGGGATGTAAATGAATGGAATGATTAATTTTAAAAAATCTTGGCAATTGAATTTATACTAATAGTCAGAGATTAGGATGTAATTTCTGAAACAAAAAATAAAGAAAATATCTTCAGAAATCCTATTTCATCAATAAGCTGTTTGTTGACAGGTAATGTCCTGAGATATGTTTTAACACTTGGGCAATTAAAGCAAAGCAATCATGGCGACAGTTTTGGACAACTGCAAATATTTGTGATATTAAAAACTGGAGGCGTTAGAAAGCAGAAAATGTATTAAAGAAGGCAAGAAGAAACCAACACATTTGAAACACAGCAAAAATATTTGTGAGAGGGTACACAAATATATGCCAAGGCTGCAGAGCTTAGGCGATCTGGCTAAGATGTAGGACCTGGCTTTACAAGACACCAGGACTCCACTTCACTTTGCTGTTAATAGAACTAAATCTACAGACTGACTCTATGGCCATTTTGATAAATAAGAAAATAAAGCACCGTTGACAAAGTCCTAGGCAATAGCTGACTAGATTATTACCTTTGGAACCATGAAGTGTAAATGGTGGTGCGGTTACTATGGTCAGAGCCATATTGGTATGTAGCTGACGTGAGATTTTGCATTCACGGAAAACTAGAAAATGTGCCTTTTTTTTTTTTCTCACAGAAGAAACCAAAATAAGCAAAATTGTAATGTGGTATTTAGAAAGTGTCCATGAGAAATAATTCAAGTAAGACAATTTCCCGAAGAACCATCCAAATTGGGTCTCCTGTGTTGTCCACTCTATTGCTCACTGTAGATGGAAGATTATATGCAATATATATGAGTATTCATTAATGGTCTCCAGATTTCCAAACACCAGGAAGAAAGAACAGGGTTCACTGCACATGAATACAGGGCGTTTTTGACACCAAAGGCTAGAAGCAAAAGAAGAGGTTGTGGAGGCACAGACATGTCCTGGGAGAAGCGTTTTACTATTGTTAGCTTTAAGGTAAACACCACAGAAATTCTTTCTCACTGCAATCAACTCCCTTCCTTCTGAGCAGGCACAGATCCTTACTAATATAATCTGCGTTTACCAGCTGCTCTATCCATTTTGCAAAACCTGCCATGCTGAACTGCAACCACAGGGAGAGAATATTGAGGCGAGTGCAGTCAGTCTCTTAATAGTATTTTCTTATAACCACTATGAAATTCACAGTCTGTAAGTGTTAGATGCAAAAGTGACGCTATTGTAAAAGTAACACTACACGACAATCCGTAGACCCTCCTAGAGAGTTTGGTAATTTTGACATTAGAAAGAGTGGGAGAAAGTAATAGTTTCAGGGCTGAAAACCTCTCAGAAACAAGAGTATAAATGTCTGTCTTCTTAGCTATACTTAGCTACAAAATTTTGAGCGTGAAGTGTTGATCTGATCCCTTTTGTTTCTCCTCTGGCTACGAACCTAAGAGGCACTCTTCCTACGAGAATATGAGAATACGCCAGTGGCAGTTATATATGTAATGTAGTCTCCCGTCTGTAATCTAAGAGGGACATTAAAAGATGAGTATGCAAAAAGTTTGCCTTTAATTAAGGCCTCCCTGCTGCAGGTCTGACTTTGATAGAAAGAAGTGCTTTGCAGAGTAAAAGCCTCTTTAATTCACTGTTAGGTTGAATGCCAAAATTGTCGCAATTTGACCACTTTACACCTGTGAGAACAGAAATTTCTTGTGGCTACATCAGTGTAAAAGCTAAGAAAAATCTTTCAAAAAATTCTGGATAAAATAGAAAATTTTAAAAACCTGATATGAATATAATTGTTCACTCTGAAAACTCCCAAATGCCTTCTCAAATCCTGAGTCTGTATTTTCTTTCTTGAGTACATGGATGGAGGCATCCAAATGCTCAAGGAAATATACATCTTGTGGATGTGGATTTTAGGTGCATCTTTTCTCCCTACAGAGTTATCAATCTTGCCATAAGTAGATGGACCTCCAAATCAAAGCCAAATGAATTTATGTCCTATGTGTATTGAATCAGTGAATCCATTAACCAGAGGTTTTCATATCAAACCTGATTTTTAAAAAAACTCTGTATGAATGTGGATAAGGGAGACAATGAATTAATTAAAAGAAACAATTCAAACATATAATCCATATACATTTCATGCTGTTGATAATATTTGTATTAAATATGAGTATAATACTGCAACTAGAAGTCAAATGACTCAACATTATTTTGTTTTAGATAGCATTTCCCTGGGTAGCCCTGGTAGTCCTGGTTGTCTCTGTAGACCAGGCTGGCCTCAAACTCAGAAACTCAGAGATTCTCCTGCCTCTGTCTCCCAAGTGCTGGGATGAAAGGCATGCACCATCACCTGGATCACAATATTCTTGTAAGGTGGGCACCTAGCCTTGAGGTAGTTAGGAAACTAGTGTCCTGGGAACATATAGAGATGGCTTTATAATGAAGTTGTTGAGAATTTTGTATTGTTCAATTTTTTATTGAAAACCATGCTGGTAGGAGAGTGCTTGACTAAAGCCTAGGAAGTGCCAACTCTCAAAAGCAACTGTTGTCTAGGCCAGCAAGGCTCCTAATGTCAAAGAACCAGAATACAGAAAATATGATATAATTAACTGGCTGAGCTGTCTAGAAAAGATGTTAGATGTCAAGAGCTATGAGTTCCTATCATCACTCTGTGTAATTATGTATGTAACTTTCAAAGGCCACTTGTCCAGTTTTGAATTACTCCACTGTTGAAATAAACTGTATATGACTAGATAAATCCTTAGTACATATTTTTTTTTGTAGACTTGGTATTTCTGTGTCATGATCACATGACAAAAGATGACTTATTATATTTGACAAGGTAACAGGACAAAAATTTTAGATTACAAATTTCTATTAAGTTGAGTCTGAGGAAAGAAAACAAGATCAAGGCATAGCTGGCTTTTAAAAAGCATTTCTTTTATTTTCTAAGGTTATTATATAATCTTATCATTTCCTCCTGTCACTTCCTCCAACCTACACCTCCTTATTCTTGATCATATCCATGGCCTCTTTTTTTCACTAATTGTTGATATATAGATAGGGAGAGAGAGAGAGAGAGAGAGAGAGAGAGAGAGAGAGAGAGAGAGAGAGAGATTCCTAATACCTAAGTAAACTGCCCAGCCTATATAATGTTATTTGCACGTTTTCAACAGGCATCTTGGGGCTGCATTGTTCACACCAATAAACTGAATCTTAAATTTAAGTCAACTTCTACCTCATAGGTTCCATGCACAGGGGACCTCTCACCCTAGTTCAAGTCTCCCTTAGCAACACTGTCATTTTTTTTTAAGAAAAAACAAACTGATTCTTGCTAAGCCTGACAAATACAGAGGTAGAAGCTCACAGCCAACCATTGGACTGAGCTAGGGGGTCACTGATGGAGGAGTTGGAGAAGGGAATGAAAGAGCTGAGGGGGCTTGCAGCCCCATGGGGGAAGCAACAGTACCAACTGGCCAGAACCCCTAGAGCTACTGGGGACTGGACCACCAACCAAAGAATACACATAGAGGGACCCATGGCGCTGGCCACATATGTGCCAGAAGATGACCTTGTTGGACATCAGTGGGAAGAGAGGCCCTTGAGCCTGAAAGTGTTCGATGCTCAGTGTAGGTGAATGCCATGGCAGGAAGGTGGGAGTGGGTGAGTGGGAGAGCACCCTCATAGAAACAGGAGGGGGGGTGGGATAGGGGGTTCTGAAGGGGAGACCTGGAAAGGGGAAAACATTTCAAATATAAATAAAGAAAATATCCAATCAAAAAAACAAATAAATAAAGTGATTATAATAGTACATATTTTAAAAAAGGAAATCTCTGTATTCAAGAACTGGTGACCAATAGACATGCATAATTGTCAGCACCAAAAAGGCAATGAAATGCTCTCACATGAAATGTTAGTGCAGAACTTTATATGCCCCAGTACAGGGGAATACCAGAGCCAAGAAGTGGGAGTGGGTGGGTAGGGGAGCGGGGCAGGGAGAGAGTATAGGGGACTTTCAGGATAGCATTTGAAATGTAAATGAAGAAAATACCTAATAAAAATTGGAAAAAGAAAAAAATAAAAGAAATGTTAATGCAGGGTTGAAATTATAAGACTGAATTAAGGAATGTGTTTTCTAACCATGCAGGAAGGCTTTGTGAAACATAGATACTTGTAAGGTGTTTTAACTAATTCTTCACTATTCTTGTTGCTCCTAAACAGAAACATCTCTGGCTGCACAGTATTCAACAGCTTTAAGTTCTAGATGATATACATAAGTATATTTTCAACTAGAAGAGACAGAGAAACAGAGACAGTCAGAGATAACATTGCTGGATGAAAATCAGGTCTTGGAAAAGTAGTACACATAATATATAAGGTCATATTTATTAAATAAGGGAAATATATATCCAATTGTGAACTGAGATTATCTTTCCATGAAAAGACTATAGTGGCTCTCTTTCTGTTCATCATACATGTATCTTATAATGTTGTAAATTCATTTTATAATGAGTAAAGTATTCTATTTTGCAAAACAAGTGTTCTCACATCCTCATGGGATCTTGTAGCAAATATATTGAGCATTATTAAACTGATTCATACTGAATGGTCAATTTCTTGTAAAAATACTATTCACCCTACTATCATTTTTCTTTACTTGGAGGTTTTTCCCTTAATCACTAGAATCTCTCGTGTATGGATTACACTTGAGTCAGTGAAACTAGCCAATAAAATAAAGACTGCAAGTGAAAATTGTTCTTTGTCATACAAAGATGCTCTATATTCTGAGGTTATATATACACTAAAAGGTAAATCTTCAATGCTAAAGAGTTAGCTAATAGCCTGTTATCTACCAACGTCTCAATTCAAATCATTTCATGAGTCTTGGCACTTCAGGTTCACTGAATTTTATAGTTGTAATTAAAAGATTTCCCTGTTTTACTGCTGAAAAGCTCAGACACTTTGATTATACGACAAAGATAAACCAAGCTAGAACTGAGTTGAACACACTCTCCTTCCCAACTGCCTACCTTTCATTGCTAAAAGACGCTGCGTAGTCTAGGGTGAGAAAATCATCAATGGCCTAACCCAATTCTGTGGGCTTTATGGGCTGCAATACTCACCTGTCAGTCAAGGTGTGCCCATTAGTACTGATGTGGCCTGACTGATATTGGTGAAACTGATTGCTTTCTCACGAGCTTTGAAGCCCATTCCACAGGAAGAAATATATGCCCTGCCAAAAGCCCATAGCTAAAGAAATGTTGGATCACTTCCAAGAAATGTTGGATCACTAGAACCCACCTAAAAGAGATGGGCACAGGGCACATGCTGAGAGTCCAGTGCTGGGGACAATGGGAGGCACTACAATGAGTTTCTACTCTATTTCTGAACTGCATTGGCCAGCCAATCTAGCCAAACCAATGAGCTTTAGGTTCACTAGGTTTCCCTGACTTAAAAAATGTGTGGAATTAAACGTGGAATACACTAAATGTCAGCTTCTGACCTTACACACATGCACATATGGGTGCATGTCCACCTCATGTACCTGTGCACACACACTAATGACTCCATAGACCACATAGTTACCAAATGTAACACATTCCAACTACACACATACACATGTAGCTTATATAACTTTGGAGGTCAGAGACCCTCTGAGGAATCTGCTAGTTTTGTTTTACTAAATGAATGTGTCAAATTATCTCCTGAATATTTTTGTTCATACCCATGAATTAATGCTACCCTATGTCTTGATCAGAGAAAGTTCTTTTTGCAGTGGACAGTAGGTAGTTAATGCACATATTCATGTGGAAGATATTGAGAATATAGCACTACTGAGTACACAGCCCTAAATGGAACCTTTGTATCATGCCCTACTAAGTTCCCGGAGCATCTCAGAAGCATGTGCAGAGAATATAAGAGCCAGCGGAAGGGGAGGAGGTCTGAGTAATGCTGGTTTCTGTACTTGACATGGCCATTGCTCTCCTAAACTCAGAGAGCTATTTTGGGTTCCCACACAAGACCTAGAGAAGATTGAGCTTGTCAACACTTGATCATGGGTGAGACGAGCTCAAGGGACCTGAACTCTCTCTGAGGAACTATTGTCAGTTAATGGTTGCTTAGGGATAAGGACCCACTTTGCACCAGTGGTACAGCCACTGGCATCTCACTGATGCTCCACACCTGTGACCATACAAGCAACCCTGATTAAACGCAGAGGGTTATACAGAAAAATGAAGAAATAAATAGCGTGGAAGTAGAAGGACTGTCTGGGAAGAAAGAAATCAGAATGAATCAATAAGATCAATAAAGATCAATAAGAGAGGTAAATGGAAGAAGTGAATAAAATCAAAATACATTTACACTGTGCAAAATTGCCAAATAATAAAATCTAAAAAGTTCTTTAATTATATTTAGAGATTCCCTTTTATGTTAGAAGCGAGACAATAATGAGGTCATAACCTTCAGATTACACTACAGTTTCAGAAAGACGCAAAACCCCACATGTTCTTGTTCATATGTGGAACTTAGCCAGTAACATATGTGTATAAGTAAACAAATTTACACGTGGGTTTAGTAGAACCTGCAGGAAGGAAAACAAGGAAGTTTGTGTATGAGATGATGAGGAAGGACTGACTGGGGTAAGGGACACAGTTGTGAAAGAGCATATAAAGCCAATTGTTTGTTTTTTTTTAGACTTCTGTCGGTTTTATGCATAAAAATGTATGTCATAGTTAAGGGGTAAAATCCCAAGTGAAGCTCCAAAGTTTCAGAACAGACATTCTAACTATACAGATATTTATACAGATGTTCTCTGAGAGGTATGGACTTGGGTCGTATTTATTTTGGTGTGTGGTATTTTTTATTTGCAATTTTTATAACAAGTTTTAAAACTGTAAATTAAAAATAGAGACTCCCTTTTTAATATGAATAAGTCAGCAATGAGGCCATGCCCTCTAGCATACTCCAGTTTGTAATTGACACTACAGAGAGACCAACTGTTTGTAGCAAGTGACTGTGACAGTGTTTTCTGCAAATTCTAGTTTCTCAGAAGAGTCTAGAAACAAGCTTGTGGCTGTTACAGAACAAATCTGTAACCACTCCTTCCATAGAACCACAGTTTGCTCCTGTGAAAAGGGTCCAACACCAGCTTCACACTTGAACAATAGGATGCATGGGGTGATACCTGAGCATGGACAAGTTGCTCTAAGTTCCCGATTCCCAGCAGACCATCTCAACCAGTGGTTTTCAATCTTCCTAATGCTGTGACCCTTTCATACAGTTTCTTATGTTGTGGTGACCCCCAACCATAAAATTATTTTTTTTGCTACACCAAAATTGAAATTTTGCTACTGCTATGAATTATAATGTAAATATCTGTACTCACCTGTGGCCTTAGGTGACCTCTGTGGTTTGGTTGTTCAACAAGTGCCCCTATCCACAGGTTGAGAACCACCGATCTAAATGCTGCCCAGACCAACAAGACTGCTTATGTGGCCCAGCATCTAGAAGCATCTAAATTAAAGAATAAAAAAGTGACTCTATGAATTTAAGGTTTTAAATGGAAGCCCATGCTATAAACTTAAGGGATTTTTTTTGAGGTGATAGGTAAAAATGGAGAAGAATAAAAGAGAAAGAGGTGTTGTATAAGTAATTGAAGAGGCAGAGCTGGTCACTGTTTAATGTGGTTCTCATTCTTACCGTTTATGGAAGGTATGTACTTGTTTGACTTTAATGTTCTCATGTATATCCATGACTTGTCGGGAGAAAGGCAGGAGAAAATCCTTTAAATTGGAAAATTTGAACAATGATGTATTAAGGAATTGGTATTGTTTTCTGTAGAAGCACTTATTGATTTTTTTTTCATCAACTGTAACACAGCAAACTTTCAAACTCTAGACCACTTCCTGAAATTCTCCTTTAAGTGGGTGTTTTTACCGCGTTCCCCAAACAAGCTGTCTGTGCGACCATGAAAAAGTGCATTGTGAGAGGCAAGGCTGTGGCACAGGTGTAGTGACTCAAAGCCCATGCTGCTGAGACTTATCTCAGAATTTTTATAGCATCTAAGGTTAAAGGTCATGAATCATCCCTTAGATATGCCAATTATAGCATAATTCTACCAGATGGAATAAGAGGTAATTGTGTGTGTGTTGATAATTAAGCTCAAAGTCTCTGCCAATAGACTCAATCTATGGTGTGGTGACATCCTGGAATAAGGTTCTTATGTAGAAAGCAAAAATGTACACGCTTTACCGAAAATTACTTGAATAATACACTATCTGTCCAGAAAAATTATAACAATTCCAAATATTAATGTGAAACTCAGAATTAAGTAGTATTTGGTAAATTATCTAATAAGCAAAATATTATCTTTATTGATAAGTTTAAATTTTCAGTATGAAATATTTCAAACCATAGAGTGAAATGAATCCCCATTCTCATAACTCTGATTGAATAATCATCAACCAATTTCCATTTCTATTTTGTAATTACTCTTCTCCAACATTGGAAGTAAAGCCCAGGTGTCATATGAGCTCATTTGGTAATGTTTCATGTGTGTTCCTGAAAAAATTATTCATTCAGCCGCAAATTTGATATATTAACTATTTAGGCCACTGGAGAAATATTTCATGGGTTAAAAGTATGTACCAAAGTTTGGTTCCTAGTGACCACACTGGTGGCTCAGAAGTATCTGAAATTTCAGCCAGCATCTTCCTCTGGGTCTCTGTGGGCAACTACACTCATGTACACATGCACATTCTCATTCCCACTTGTAATAATTAATAATTAAAATCTTTAAAACATTTAGGTTACAATATTTTGACATTAAAAGAATATCTAAGCAATAAAGAATCACTCTTTCAATATCATCAGATGTGACATATTTTACTTTTCACACTTAGTTACTAATATGTAATAATTATAAAGTATTTACTTTCCCAGATAGTTCTTTGCATTTAGATCCAATAGAGTTCACTTTATGACACATTGCTTTATTTCTTAAATTTTTGTTAGCTTGTAAGCACTTTACTCCATTTTTTTTTCTCTTTCCAACTTAATTGCTAAGGAAGCTAAGATGAGTTTGCATTGTGACCTGGACTTGAACTTTGTCCTTGACTCATCTGTAGCCTTTTGGCATGCTTCAAGTCTGGATTAATAAGTAATCCACCTCGTTTAAATTGGCAGTTGGTTCTAAAAGCCTGAGCTAAATCAAGGCTCTCTCCCCACCCCAGAATATTTCACAGGTGTGGTTGTGTTACAACACCTAAAGGCACATGCTGTACAATATTACCTCGTTCTGTGATACTCTGTCATCGATTAATTAATTCCAGGAAGTCATTAAGAGTTTAATGATGACTCTTTCCTTCTATCGTTTCTTGGTTACTTATAACATGAACTTCCCGTACAAAAAGAAACATTTCTTCTATCAACAACTTTAAAAGGAAACCTGAAATAAATGATTCTCTCACTGCTTTATTAACTAATTTCCAACTGTTGCAAATTAAGAGGGATTTGGTTTAAAATCTGTGTAGATCACAAAGCTGTTACTTTATGAGTTGTCTCTTTTCTTTGTTTGTTTGAAACAGGGTTTCTCTGTGTAGATCTAGCTGTGTTGGAACACACTCTGCAGACCAGCTTGGCCACCTCTGTCTCCCAAGTGCTGGAATTAAATGCATGTACCATCACAGCCAGGCTACATACTGTTTCTTTTTAAGTTTGCAACTCTTCATTATCTGCCTAGAGAAATGAAGTTTTATAAGTCTTCTGTGAACTACATATTAATGACCTTTGCCCTTATTTTCAACAGAACTCTTTGTTTGGTTTCTTACATATCTTTTTTTAAATTTTAAGGTAGTTATACTATATTTATATATAAATGTAGACTATATATATATATATATATATATATATATATATATATATATATATATATATATATACCTAAATATATAAATTCAACCTACTCAGTCTGTAAATGATACCAACATGTAAATACTCTATGGCTATTGTATAACCATTTGGGAGGTTCATCCTTGAGGAACCACTTCCCCTGCTGTCTGACTTCCCCAGTTGCCCTTAGTTCTTTGTCTAGGGTTGAGGCACTGTGAGCTTTCCCTTGTTGGTGTTAGCATGGGTATGTTCTAGTTGTTCAGGTCTAGTTTAAGAAACCATGGTGAGGTAACTTCATAGCCTGTTTGACTTTTCCTAGGAGACACAACCTCACTGCAAACTTCCTGTTCCTCTGTCTTTTACAATCCTGCTTGCGATGGACCCTGAGCCTAAGGTGGAAGAACTGTGTTATAGATGTACCCACTGGGACTCCACACAATATGCCATCCCTCATTCTCTGCATTTAACCATGTGGTTTTCTGCAATAGTCTCTTCTTGCCGAGAAGAGAAGATTCTTTGATGTGTGGTAAGAGCAGTTTTATGAGCTTGTTAATCTTTTTACTGTTCAATTCAGAATTCCTTGTGGTTAATAGATGTTTGCTTTTCGCTTTTACGTAGATTTTTTTTTCAGCCTTTCATAGCACTTTTGTGAAAAGGATCCTGTATTTTTTTTTTGGTTTTTCTTTTCGTGGCATTGACAATGCACTCTGAGAATTGAGCTCAGTAAACTAGTGAGGAAATACTCACTTTGATGCTTTTAATTTTAAGGTACATTTTGATATACTAAAATTATTTCTGGATTATTTTTGGTGCATGCACACTTGGTGTCTATCCCCGGACATGTGATTTCTGTAACTTAATATGCTCCGAATTAATAAAAGGTAAGCAAAGACAAATGCAGACAGGCCAGATGTTATAGACAGAAATGGTTTTGTGTGTTTATTTATATTTTGATTAATAGTTGGGAATTCCAAGGGCTGAGCCTATAATAAAACTAAAAGCTTCCTGACCAGGAGTTAAAATGAGAGAAATAAATGTTTGGGTTTTTTTTTTCCTATAACAGAATATGTGATGATTTTTAAAAATCTTGTTCATCTTTCCGTTGAAACAGGAGAGAGACTGTGCAGTCAAGAGGAGGACTCTGTATCCCCAGCACTGGTTCTCTGCAGACCGTGCCTGGCGCTTCACCGCTCCCAGGTTCCTAGCAAGGGCCTGCAGCTCAGAATCCCTCTGCTTGGTATTCAGCCTGAGAAATGGATGAACATAGTTTAGTGAGTCACCAAGGAGAACAACTTTTCATCTACATCTGAGAGGAGAAGCAAATGTCCACCCAGACCATCTCTCTGACCTGCTGCAATGCCAGTACACATGGAATTACCACACTGCTGTTATAAGCTCACCTACTTCATCCTAACAAGTACTGACTACATTTCTCTCATTACCTTCCAAGTAGAACAGCTGAAACCTGGAATAAAACCAATCAAACTTTATTCCTGCGTAGCCATACTTGGACTCCCTGCCCCATATCTCTCAGGGGCTGCTCTCCTGTCAGCCTTCTTCTCACCAAATGCTTTTAAGCCTCCTTTACCTTTGTGGCATGGCAAATATCTTCCTATGGTTCGTATTCTACAGAGAGAATTGATCTCCAAAGATGCTCATGTTTGTAACTCTGGAACTAGTGAATATGGTACTACACATGGCATAGGGAAAGTAAAACTGAAGGTGGAAATAATGTGCCTAGTCGGTTTCCCTTAAAATGAAAAGATCTGTATGGATTATCCAGTTTAGCTGAATAACATCAAAAGTGCCATTACGAATGGAATTAAGTGTGTAGGGACAGAGTGATGGCTCTGTGGATAATTAAAACATCTATAACATGATTCATCTCACTCTTAGAATATATCACGAGCAGAAAGATTGTTAGAGGCAGAGGGGACATGAAGAAAGAAAAACCCATGGTGTCTCATCCCTAGACAAAGAACTAAGGGCACCTGGAGGAAGTCAGAAAGCAGGAGAAATGGTGTTCCTCAAGGAAGAGCCTCCCAACTGGTTAGTCCATAGTTAGCCATAGAGTATTTACATACTGGTATCATTATCCAGACTGAATAGTTTGTATTTATATATTTAGGTATATATACCTGATGTGTATATGTGCATATATATTATCAATATATTATGCTGCTGCCAAGTTTGGTAACCTGAGTTCAGTCCCTAGGACTCAAATGGTAAAATGAGAGCAGTGATTTCCTCAAGCTGTCTTCTGACCTGCATGGGGAGGGGTATAACACACACACACACACACTCACACACACACACATACACATGCACATGCATACATATAGACACACTCATGTACAAACATGCATGTGCACACACATGCTCACATACATATATATGTATACACACACGTACATGCACATGGACACACGCAACAGCACAAACACTAATAATACAATAAAATGTGAAAGGATTAAACAGAAAATCGAACAAAGAATCAAGAGAGCAGGTCAGAATGGTGAGCCATGAAGAAGGACTCACTGACCAGTGCCATAAGATGAAGGAAGAAAATGAGCTAAAGAAAGAAATCGAACGCCTACTACTTGGTGGCAAAGGCAAACAGACTCTTCCTCGGGGACCCCAGGTGAGACACTAAGCCTCATAGCATGGTTTTAAGCTAGTGAGGTCTCTGCTAAGCTTCTGTTGAACTGTAAGGAAAGGCATTCATGCTGGTTATATCACAGACATTGCAGGCTGTAGTTATTGGTTATTGTCTCTATAGGAAATCTAGTGCACCCTCCTTGTTATTTTTCCCCCTCACATGGTGCTTTGTGTAGTTGGGGGCAAGAAATGAGGAGTCGGTAGGACTGCTCCTGGCTTCAGACATCTACTGGGTTGATTGGGCTTCGTGACCTTGGGAAATTAAACTTCTCAGAACCACACTTCCCCTGGACCTGGACCATTCATTGCACATAGTAATCTCCTTTTGAATATTTATCCCAATTATAATTGCATAACCAATTGAGTGCTTAATTAAACCTATGTCTTTCATTTAAGTAATTGCCTCCTGGGAAGAAGGAGCTCTGCTAACCCTGCCAGCTACTTGTCTCCCTAATATTAGACCACATTAAAAACCTTTGTCAGTCAAATGGATTTGAGTCAATTTACCACTTTAGTTGTGATAAAGACAATAAAATACCAGTGTGTTCAGATGGTAACAAAGCCTTACTTCCTCAGTATCAGGGGCCCGAATTCTCAAGAGATTGCCAAACCTCCTGTTCTCAACCCACGTTCTGCTATCTTGTTTTATTGTGTTGTGTCCTTGGCTTTCCTGATAAGGAGGCATTTTCTTACTAGCTGTATCGAGGAGCCTAGGGATGCTCTCATACAGCATCTCTGCCTTGGTAGAGTCCCCAAATGCCCAGAGTTGGATATGCATGGTAAAGAAAATACAAATTTAATGCAAAAAGCTCTATGGATCTGATGTTTGCTAGGCAAGCAAAAAACTAATTTTTTTTTTCGAGACAGGGTTTCTCTGTATAGCCCTGGCTGTCCTGGAACTCACTTTGTAGACCAGGCTGGCCTCGAACTCAGAAATCCACCGGTCTCTGCCTCCCGAGTGCTGGGATTAAAGGCATGAGCCACCATGCCCAGCACTAATTTTTAATTTACAGTAAAAATTATGTCAGGAGTAATGATTGCATTTTTCCCAATATGGATCACAATTTCATAGGCAGGAAAAATATTTTTTTAGGTACAAAACCTAAAGAACAGTTAAAAATTATATAATAATTTATAATAACAGAATATATGCAAAAGGTAGTTTTACAATCACTCAGAATAATGAATCTCTTTTTTTCTGAGACATCTAGAGTTAATGTTGTTTGTACAGTGATTTATTTATACATCAATTATATCTGTTAAGACTCTAATCTCAAACTGAAGATGGTGGCATGCTTATAATGTCATCATTTAGAAAGCTGAGACTGGAGAACTGCAGGTTTTAAGTCAGCCTGGGCTACCCAGCTCCAGGCTAGCCCATACTACAAACCTGAATGCATAGAAATAACTTCTGTTTAAAATTACTGTAATGATGTCAACTTTCACCCTCCACACCCAACCTTATTTGCAAATCTAGGACTTAAAGACCAGGTTTCTTTTCAATCTGCAATGCTTGCTTTGCAATACTTTCCAAGGCGTTCTGTCCCAAATGGATCCCTCCAGAGCTCTTGACATAACACCCTCAGATCACAAGGATTTGAAAAAGAGTCTATAAAGCACATGCTTAGCTTTTGAAATTCTGTCCTTAAAATAAATTCAGCCTTCAAGAAGCTGCAGATTTCCACCGGGGAACTCCGAGTTCCACGGAAGCATTTTGCTTTTGCTCTGCTGGGCCCTAACCTATTGTAAAGGTGTGCACAGGAGTCAACCACGCACGTATGATGTGTCAGCCTCCTCGCTAAGAAAATTAGATGTGCTGTTGCTTACGGAGCCTATTACCTTATCTCTGCAGTGCAAAGGCCTGACTTATGAAACAATTATCTTCCTTGTGCTCAGATTTATTAAAGATCAACGAAGAATTCAAAGCAATAACACTAAGAACATCTCTAAGCATAAGGCCCTCAACCTCGGGTGCAGTTTTCAGATAGCATTTTGTGCAGTGAGTTCATTTTGTCTCAGTGTTGGAAAATCAAATGCCAGTCAGACTATCCCTGAGCAACTGAGTTTGGTATATATTTTAATTAAGTACCTCATTAATCACACAGGCCTGTTTTGGTTACATAGATGAATCCTACTCTTTAATCAAAGTAGCAGAACAAAATCCTTAAATTTCAGATTACTTATAACAATTAAAGCAGACAAAAGGTGTGGACCTTCCATGTAAGTATTGTTATAAGGCCTCCGTCTACCTTCTCATACTGCTTCAGGCAATGTTTGCGAGGTTCAAGACAATCTTACCTCAGGCATCCTGGAGGGGGAAGGAGAGTCATAATCAACACATTGTGAATTTTCCCATTTCCCATGTAGGATCCTGAGAGTGAATAAATTACTAAAAATGGTAAAAATGGTAGTAAGCATATATATATACTTTTGCAAATGCCATTGTATCTATTTTTATTTAAGTTTAATTTTATTTGAGACAGGGTCTTACTGTGTAACCCTGACTAGTCTCAAACTCACAAAGATCTGTCTGCCTGCATTTCCACCACAATGTGCTTACTTTTATCTGAAAAGGAGAATTCTATAACGTTGAGTTTTGCATCTTTCTTTGCATGTTTGCATCTCTCTTTGATCTGTGCACGTGTATTAGCTTCTAAAGGTCATGATAAAATGAAATCTTTTATGTGTAGATAGTGAATATTTAATATATATATATGAGTATATATAATGAATAAATAAATGAACAATTATATATAGTCAAACATATGCTTATATAAATATAAATAAACACAAGCATAATAAAATTAATCTGTACTAGTTCATATATACATACATGACAGTTTTCTAAAATCACAATGAAAGTTTCTTTAATATTTTCCATTTAGTTTTTGAAAAGTTCATGCATTTACAGTGGATTTTAATTATATGGATCTGCTACCACCTCCCTCCCTCCCACAACCCCTAGTACCTAACTGCCCATCTCCCTCCCAAATTCACACCTTCCTTTTTTGTTTTAAATCAATAATCTCTGAGTCCAATTAGTGCTACTCATATGCACAAGGATGTAGGACCATCCACCGGTGAACGGGCTCCCCACCAGTGGCCACATCATCAGGGCAGTAACTCTCCCTTGGAAGTCACCAATGGCCATTAGCACCTCTGCCAAGGATGAGGCCTGTGACATCCCTTCCCAGCGAATGCTGAAATTCTCATCGGCTTGATCTTGTGTAAGTCTTGTGCAGGTGACCACAGCTGTTGTGAATTGATGAATGCAACAGTCCCAACGTATCTGGAAGTTTGGATTTATTTCCCAGCTTTCCTCCCTGTCCCCTAGCTATTTATTACATTGTCCCCCTGTTCCCTCCTACATCATTTCCTGAGCTTTAGATGGGGGTAGGTTAGTATAGATGATTGACCTACAACTGATCACTCATTGTTATTTATGCTAGGTGTATTGACTCACTATAAGATTCTCCCATAGGAAAACAAGCGGCCTCGCTGACCAAAGCTGAAAGCAATACAAATGTGAGATGACACCTGAGTACTTAGATGGCAAGTTGAGACTACTTAGCAAAAACAACAATGCTAGGTTTACCTCTAGGGCTTATCATCTCCCCAGTCCAGAACATTTGGCCAGGTTTACAGCATCAGGCATGAAATCCTTCCGGTGAGACAGGAAATTGGAACATGTTGGTTAACCTCATAAACACCACACCACTGTTACCAGAGGGAAACTTACCAGGCAGGCCAGTATTATAACAATGCAGGGCCCGGTGCGGGGTAAGACCTTTGTTGTCTTTTGTTCCCCCTCCAGCTGCCCACATAGCACCTTCTGTCACTTCGTAAGCTAGCCATCGGGAGAGTATTTCCTGATCCATCAAGGTTGGTTTCTCTACATCATACATTCAAAGTGAGTGAGCGTAGTCAGCAATTGGTACACAAACTCTTTTCTTTTAGTTAATTATTTATTCACTTTACACCTCAATATCAGTGGCCCCTCTCCGCTCGGCCCCCCTTCTCTCTCATTCCCCTTCCCTTATGAGAAGGGGAAGCCCCCTCCCCCCTTTAAGTATCACCCCTCTCTCCGCGGTCCTGAGCACGTCAATCACTGCAGGATTGGGAGGATCATCTCTCACTGGAGCCAGACAAGGCAGCCCGATGCAACAGACTCAGGGACAGCCCATTCCTCTGCTTCATATGTGTGGCATAAGGAGGTGAGGCTCTTTCCTTGGTTGTTCAATCTATGGGAGGCCCCCAGGGTCCAGGTTAGTTGACTCTGTTGGTCTTCCCATGGAGTCTCTATCTTCTTCCAGTCTCTCAATCCTTCCCCAAACTCTTCCACAAATGGCCACTTCCTGTAGCCGGGCAGGACTCCCAGTGGAGGAATAAGAACAGCAACACACCCACAAAACCTTTGACCTGAAATGTGTCCTGCCTACAAGATGTTGAGCAGAGATGGAGAGAATGGTCGACCAATGACTGGTCCAAATTGAGACCAATCCCATGGGCAAGAACCAATCCCTGACATTATTAGTGATACTCTGCTCTGCGTGCAGATAGGATCCTAGGATAACTGTCCTCTGAGAGGCTCCACCCAACAGCTGACCAAAGCAGACACACAGACCCACAGCCAAACATTAGTTGGTACACAAACTCTTACCATCTCATTATGGTAGACAACAAAGTTCAGTGGCAATGGCCTGTGTTGTTTAGGGAAGAAAAGAGGTTTGTTCAATTCACAGTTCTGGAGAAAGGATCTAGAGCCATCAGAGACTTGATATTACTGAGGATGTCATGGCACATCCTATCGCAGGGGTGAGAACATGTGCAGAGAGAGATGACACTGAAAGACGGGTAGCCAAAGTGCAACCACAGACCAAGAGCTCAAAAGAGCTTGGTAATCCCTTCTAAAGGCAAACCACTATCACCACCACATGATAACGTATCCACCACTACTCCTTAGCATCAGCTTGTGGGATACCACATTAATTGATGGGCCTTTTGAATGAATTCAGGATCTAAACTGTAGGTTCATGAGCATATAACTAGACCAAGCATAGTAGAACTGTATAGTATTGTTAGTAAAACAACTTTATAGATACTGTCATCCAACTTCTATTATTTATTTATTTATTTATTTATTTATTTGTTTTGGTTTTTGAGACAAGGTTTCTCTGTGTTACCCTGGCTGTCCTGGAACTCACTTTGTAGACCATACTGGCCTCGAACTCAGAAATCCGCCTGCCTCTGCCTCCTGAGTGCTGGGATCAAAGATGTGCGCCACCACACCCAGCGTTATCCAACTTCTTAATTCAAAGCTATTTAACCTTAAATTAGAAAGAGAAAAACAAAAATATTTTCTTTTCTTCATCACAGTTATTTTTCTCTTAAACTTACTCATATTTTTTTGGCATGCAAAATTGGCTGTCAATTTATCAGGTTTTTTAAAACAAATCATAATTATGAAATTTTTCAGTTTCCAATTTGAGGAGGTATTTACTTATTTCATATATAGAGTCACAAAATTTATTCATTTTGTAATATTCCAATGAATGTGAGGTCCTATTCTTGCATACACTTTTATCTCTTTCTTATGAAAAGAGATTTATTTTATGTATTTGTATGGATCCGTATGTGCTCTTGTGTGTCAGTGTCCACAGAAGCCTAAGGAGAGCCTGGGAACCCTTGGTGCTGAGGATAGTGGTGTTAGTATGTAGCCTAAAATGAGTGCTGGGAATCAAAGTCCATTCCTCTAAACAAGCAGCAAGAACAGCGAGCAAACTCTCCAGCCCCAAGTTCTATTTTTCCAGTATCTTTTCCCAAGTGATTAATTAAGCAGAAATGACCATACCTACATGTCTACTGGGCTTCTTTGGTCTGTTAGTCTATTTCTGTGATTCACAATATTTACCTTTGAATACATTATGTTTTAATGTGTATTTTTGTAGTCGTGTATGACCTTGAGTAGAGTTAACATTCTTATGATATTAATTTATCCTTTCTGAGAATACTGAATGTCTTTCCATCTGTTTAGATATCATGTATATTTTATGTTTGAATTCCATACTTGTTACATTTGTTCTCCTTTCTTACTTGGTTGCTTGTGTTATTTCTGTTTGTCAGTGTGTCTAACATTTAAATTCTAATCTCACTTTTGGCCTCATATTTGTTTTAGTTATTGTTATAGAAAGCTAAACGCATGGATGGCGCTTCCCAGTGGTTTCTTCACTAAGAGCATGTCTTATTAGACAAAGACAGGTACCTTGGGGATGACTTGCCAGCACGCTGTTCCTGAAGTGGTAGAAGTTGGTTCTCTATCATCGTGAAGACTGAAGGTCAGTTTATAGAATTGTGGTTTGCATGCTCTTCAGTGAATTCGCCAGGAGCCTTAAGCAACTTTATCTCTTCTCAATGCAAGCAGTGAGTTTCTGACCTTTAACATTGCTGATTTGCAACGTGCTTCATTCTGTTGAATCCATTTCCAACATTGTTTTACAATTTTACTTTGCTTCTGGCTTCTTCTCAGGGCCGTCTTATTATCAGTATCGTATAGAAGCTTTCCATTTTCATTTCTTCTCTTAGAGAACATGAAAATATTGCTCACTGCCATCCTGTGCAGGATAAGAGGGGTATCAATATGAAAGTAAGAATTGCCACAGTCCCCTTTATGACTGTATGGGGGCACTCTGCTTTTGCAACTTGATTTTCTCTCCCTGGGACTTAGACATCTCTTTGCTATCAAACAAATGCTCTGGCTGAGTGTCCATTACTTATTTTCAATTATTCTTTTGAACGCTGTCTTCAGTATCAGCACAAAATGAGAAAATGAGCATTTTCCCCTTGGAGAATATAAGTTGGTCCTATCTTGCAAGCTCATCGCTACATACCCCAAATCAATAATCTAAGTTTCTTCCCATATTCTCTAAAATTTAAAGAAGAATTAGGAAGCTGTAAATAAACGTGCTACCGGATGTACTCCAGCAAATGATAGCTCTTGGAATAGCATCTGAAATGACAATGTGTACTCGCTTGGAATTCAAAAATGAAAATGTCTCTGTGCCTTGCTTCATTACTGAAGGGAATCAGCCTTCCACCACAGCAATTGCCTGTCCCCACCAGCTGACAATGAAATGAATACTCTGTAGGAGCTGAGATGATTGTGACATTAAACTTAGCAGTCTCGCCATGATCCTGCAAGACTGCCACTGAATCTAAACTAAATCAGTTCTGAGCCGAGTCTCTGTAGAACTTGTTCATCATTTAAAATCTGGAGGGGAAAATGAGTGAAAGCAAATGAGTTAGGAGAGACATTATCAGCTAAGAGAAGGCTTAGGGATCTGCTTCAGACCAGGCTGAGAAAACATCAGAAACAGCCAGACAGCTCAAGAAATGCCAACATCATCTGTGAAATCTGAGATTGTTTTATTATCATTATCAGCCACAGTCTCCACAATAATAATAGTGATCTAGTGTTCCGTGAACACAAAATAAAATCTTACCACTGCCCTAGAAAGAAAATAACAATACTGGTTCCTTGGCTTATGAGGTGGAAGTCTAAGTCGCCCAGACTGAGACCACAACAAGAACACAGAGGATTTTAAAAAGTGGTGTCTGACACAGGAAAAACAACTTAACATATCATATGCTTAAGTAGAGGTTGTAATTCTTAGTCCCCTTATCTAATCTTTTCCTTGGTAGTGATTAGTGAAACATCAAGCTCAGAGAGTAAGAATAGATTCAGATAAGAGGAATATTAATATACATTTTTAGAGCTTTCTCTATGGGATATCTCACTTAATATTCAAGCCATGCAATCAGTGATATTCTGTGGTTTCTGTTCTATGTGTGAGGTGGTTTAGCTTTGGAGAAATTAAGGAAAATGTTCAAACACTAGGTGATCAGTAAGGAGAGCACAGAGCTGAAGTCCAGAGAGGTAAAGTACATGGATGTCCTTAAACCAGAGCTGGTAAAATAAAATCATGGGTGATGACATGAAAAAGCCCAAGGATGTGTCCTCACAGAAGAACTTCATGTACATGACGAAGGTGTCACTCTTTCATCTCATAAGTAAGCAAATAAATGGCAAGAATGTTGGACATTGAGTATAAGTAGATAATAGCATGTCTTGGTTCATAGTTCTTCTATGTACAAAATGAATAGAAATATAAAGATGTCAGAGATCTGATGCTACAATGAATATAAAAAAAAACCTTATTTCATTAAGACCAAGTTTGCCTCTAGTAACTAGCCTTTACCTCTAAAATACCAAACTGTTTAGGAAGTATGAAGAAACATTTATTTATTTATAAACCATGCTAAACTCTACTTAACTTTATGAGAATTATGTCTGAAATGTCAGTGTCTTATCTGAATCATGTTACTTGTGTCCAGTACATATTTGCAAAGAGAACTTTTTTGTAGTTAGTTAAATTTTCTGAAAGCAGAATAACACAGTGTCCTGTAACCTCAGGACAACTAAGCTATGTTTTAAATTAACCTGTGTGGATTAAAAAGTAAATACTAAATATTTTAATTATGTTTACTGCTGTGATTTTTTTTTTTGCTTGTTTTAGGAACTAGTGAAAATGTAAACATCTTATTTTGTCTTTGGTTTCTCTATTTCTTTTGTAGATATATTAATCATCGGGTGTTTTAATTCTTGTGTATTTTGAAGTCTTATTTAATACATTTAAATTTAAAGTAAGGTGAGCTAATAGTTTTAAAAATAGAATCTTGTCTATCTTCAGTTCTATACTTTTTAGCTTATTGTTTTTTGAATGATACATGTATAAATTTATTTGTGTTTCATTAGTAACATATTTTGTCCTTTAACTTTTATTTTTTTATACATGGTATTAATATAGGTACTTCTGATTTTGTTTGGTTAGGTAATTTGAGGTGCTGCCTTGAGATTTGGTTTCATTCTGTATGGCCTTGAGTGTAACTGTCTAACCCCAACTCGTCTCTAACTTCCAACAGTGCTCCTGCTGTCTAATACTGGGATTACAGGTATCTTACTACATGTAGCTAGGCATATTTTTCTCTACTTTTGCTTTTCATGGGCAATGTAGTTTAGAACTGTACTGTTCTCCAAATCCCATGTGTAGAGGGTGAACCCAGCTTGGTGTTACTTGGAGTTAAGGGAAACTTTTAATAAGTAGCACCTAATGAGTGGTGCGCTCAAAGGGCAGAGTGGGACCACAGCCCCTCACCTTCTTCTCTCTTGCTCCATGACTCATGTGAGGTGAGTGTTTATGCTCTGCCATGTTCTCTTTCCGTGACATGATGCTGCAGGCTCAAAGCAATGGGATAGACAATAGACTAAAACACCTGCACTTGTGAGGTCAAACTAACTTCATTGCATTTTGAAGTTGTCTCTCTTGGCAGTTGTTGCAGTAATATATAGCTGACTACCATGTATGGATTCTTGAAATTTTAGTGAACAGTGGTATTTAAAAAGCAAATGTGTTAAGGGCAAATATACAGAATTTTTAGAATAGTGACATAGCTCTACATACTGGTATAATGATGGATACATCTCATTATATATTTATCCAAGTCATTATAATGCACATAACCAAGGATGAATCCTACCATAAACTTTGGTGACTATAATACATCATTCTATCTGTTTGTTGCACCTCGGGTATGTGAGGCCCCAGTGGTATGTTGGAAATGTCTGTAAAGGCAGTCCTTTACTTACTGTCATGTACTTATATTATAATGGTTTGATTACAGTTTTTCTATAGCATGAAATTTATATGCATTTTTTGATAGTGCTTCATTGTCAGCTGGATGGGAGTTGAAATTATGTAGGAGATACCTCTGAGAGCATCATTGAGAGTATTTCCGGAGAATTTTAACTGAAAAGAAAAGGCCCATTCTGAATTTGAGTGGCACCATCTATAAGCTGGAGTCAAGGCCTATAGAAAGCCTGGGGAGGAAGAACAGACAGAGGACTGAGCACCAGCATCCCTCCCTCTTGTATTCTGACTACAGATACAACAAGGCCAGCCAGCTCCCAGTGTTGCTACCTGTCTTCCTTAGCATGGGTAACTCAAACTGTGAGCATCAAGAAACATATGTATCCTTAGGTTGTTTTTGTCTTACCTTCTGTAACAGAGAAGAGAAAAGTCAAGAAACAAAGCATTTAAAGCAAAGCAGACTTTTTTTTCTTTTTTCATTTTGATCTTTGGGGCTGGTGTTGCAAGTGATAGGAGGGTTTCTCATGACAATGGATGAGTGCAGTGAGCCAAGCTCATGGTTAGCTGCGTGATCATGAGGAGAAAGCCAGTGTTCTTTGTGAGTTAAGCTCTGATGCTCATTGGGTTAAGTGTTCTAACATTACTTTTATTAAAAGAACTTTAATATAGTATATGTTGATCATATTTCCCTCCCTCAACTCCTCCTAGATCCTTTCCACCTTCTTACCCAGCCAACATCAGGGATCCTCTCTCTCTCTGTCTCTGTCTCTGTCTCTGTCTCTCTCTCTCTCTCTCTCTCTCTCTCTCACACACACACACACACACACACACACACACGCACATGCACACACACATACACACACCCCTAACTCACAATCAACTTACAAACAGCTTATCAGGACACCACTACATTATTAGCTGAAGGTCATCTGCAAATCTTAACCACCTTAGTTCAGAATCTAAATTCTGTAAACGTGAAATCTACTTTGTAAAGAGAGCAGCACATGCACACTAGAGGTCTTCATTACAAATGGGGTGTTATTGCAGTTTCTAGACCCCGAGGAAACTCCACGGAAGGACTGCAAACAATGATACATTGCCATCTTCCTATCTTCCCCATTTTCACTTCTGCCAGGGAACTTGCTTTTTTCTCTAATATATCCAGTCAGTGAGTGCATTAAGATTTTACTGTGCTTACTCTGGTGCTATGGAAGAATCACAAAATAGTACCAGACTCTTACTCTGTAGGAGCTCTTGTTTTATAGTTCTCTTCACCCATGCTGATTCTGGTTTGGTGTGCTTTGAGTTCGAGTCAGGGTTCCTCTGTGTAACCCTGGCTATCCTGAGCGAGTTCTACTCTATCATGGAATCAGGATAACCATGAATTCAAGAGATCAGCCCAACTGTGCTTCTGGAGTACTGGGATTAAAAGCATGTCTTTTAATATTACTTTAAGGTACTCTTCAGTAATTCATGGTTCTATCATCATGTCTACAAGAAATGTTGTTTATTAAAATACAAATTATATGTCAATCTTCATCTGTATCTTAAAATTATTTATTAATATGCAAAACTATTTTTTGTTTGAGTAAAATTTTTTCCTTAGTACATCAAAAGGAACAACTCATATTTTAATTAAGGGCTAGCTAATTTCCCCCCCTACAATGGTAAAATATAACTCTAAAATATTTGGAAAATATTGTGCTTTGTAAAATAGAAAAAAATGTGTATTTAACAGATCAAACAAATTAATTGAGATGATTTCTTGATATATTGCTTTAAAGCTATTTGTCTAAAAATTAATGTAGTACTTTAAGAGGATGGTAGAGAATTCACAATAATCCCTCTAGAAGACAAATACTAGAACTGCATCTTGATGATGTGCAGAGCATGGGGCCCTCTGGCAATCCACATTAAAGAGGTAGTATTGCTTTGGTTTTGTTATAATTTTTCCACCTTTTATTTTCATGTGTTGAAGATGATTTTCCACAAACTACAAACTTTAAAGCTGAACATTTGCTCAGTTGTTTTCTATATTTAAAATCAGATAAAATGTTATAAACTTATATAAAATTTCATCATTTCATAAGCTTCTACATTCCACAAACCCTCAGTTTATAAACAAATTGCATTTTTATCATTTCAGAAGCATTGTTTTCATGATTTTCTTCATCTTGTCTCATTTTGATCTTTTTTGAAGTGTTGGTCTAGCTGTCATTTGGGGTAACTTTTTAAAATCACTGTTTTGTATCTTTGGTTTATTTTTTATCAGTGTGTGTGTGTGTGTGTGTGTGTGTGTGTGTGTGTGTGTGTGTGTGTTTGTGTGTGTGTGTGTGTCTGTGTGGCGCATGCACATGAGGGTTGCACCAGGGTACGCATGTGGAGATCAGAAGACAATTTTGTAAAGTTGGTTTTCTCTTTCACCTTTATGTTGGTTCTGCCAGTCAAACTAGTACCATCTGGGTTCCTTGTAGATAGTAAGCATCTGTACGTGGTAAGCCACACAATGACCATTCTTTTTTGTCTTTTGTTTTTTTCTCCAAATTTATGTGGGCTTTTTTTCTCTGCTATTTAGACAATTTTGGTATAGGAGTGCATAGCATAAGGTTGATAATACTTGTTGATATATGTATCAATTCTCTCCAATCATTATAGACTTCCTTTATGTGTTTACCTCATTTGTTTGGGTTTTTTTCCACCCACAAATAGTAGTGAGCCAAAACTCGTATACTCTATAGCAGAGAGCTACTTGGCTTCAGACATTGGACCCACTATTTATGTGACCTTGGTCAAAGTACCTGGCCTTTTTGAGTCCTTTAGACCTGTACTGAAAGAAAAAACAAAAACGAAAACAAAAACAAGAATAGTAATGGTATTTGCCTCCTAGAGTTTGTGTGAGAATTAAATGTTTAGGCAATACATTTGAGAATATACATGCATGCAAGTGTTAGCTGTTTTTGCTGTTTTGCTTTAAGATCCAATGGAATGGTACATTTAATTTGCTGTTTTTCTTATTCATTGATAGTTTAGGTTTCTGTTTATGAGTGCAATGATTTTATTTAAGTCTGAATTTGAATGCAAAATACTACTTTTGATAAGTGACTTAGACCTTGTCATTTACACAACTGATGGCCAGGCCAGTGCTGTCACTGGGCGGTCTGTACTTGTTTTATTTCTAAATGACAGCGTTTATAGAGTACATCATCTGATTGCTTTTGTTAGGGATGTTTTGCTTCATGTTGTGACATTCAAGCTTTCATAATGCTTTTTTGATAACACATTTTAAAATTATATGACTGCTTTTCAAGTTAACAATTACTTATTAATTTTTTTTATTCTGCAAACTTTCTCAACTATTTTGACTTCTTTCACAATAGGGGAAGCTATTGTATATTGGGGTTTTTTTCTCCTTTCATGTGATATAGTTTAATCTGCAGGCACATTTACGGAGGAAGTGGGAGGGAGTTAATTGAGTCTTGATTTTGGCCTACCGATTTATCTGGAATAACTAGCTACATTCCTTCCCTTTCTTAATCATTAACTTCTGATTGTCCCATCATTATCTTCCCTGCCAGTCCCATGTTTTCCTTGTAATTAACTTAAATTTCTTCAGCAAGACAGCAAAATGGTGCTTTTAAATGATGACGGGTTTCACCTGCTTGTTTGTTTTCTTCTCATTTACTGGACTATGTGGAATCTATAGTTTTGCTTAGAACATGTATTTATGTGGCTAGTTCATGCAAGACACTTGGTTCAAACCCTGGCATCATAAAAAATAGAAAGAAAGAAAGAAAGAAAGAAAGAAAGAAAGAAAGAAAGAAAGAAAGAAAGAAAGAAAGAAAGAAAGAAAAAAAGACCATGAGAATGCCAAAGCAAGCCTTCTGGAAAGAGAATGGGAATTTTGACAAATCAACACGCTGAACAGAGCAACAGGAAGAGCAATCTTGTTGGTGTGCTGATTGACATCTGCACAAAGGTATGACTTACAACTACAGGAGGCCTGTCTATGTTGATCATGCTCCTGTCAACATGTTAAAAGTTCTTGAAAAATAACTTGACTTTTGGCAAGAATTGTGGCAATCACCGACCCCACAAAATGGCACAGTACAAGGAGAGCAAAAAGTCTCTCTGTTCCTAGTAAAAGTAACATTATGACTAGAAGCAAAGTGGCCATGGAAGGCAGACCAAGGGTATGTTCTAAAAAATGAAAAATAAAGAGAAAAGAAGAGGAAGGGGAAGAGAAGGAGGAGGAGAATGGGAAGGGGTAGGAGAGGCAGAGGTGGTTGTAATAAGGCTTGAGGTGTGTTGAGCTCAGTTGTAGATCTAAGAAATGTTGGCTATTAAGAGATGTGAGCATTTTGAACTAGGAAATAATAAGAAGAGAAGGGGTTAGATGATCTACTTCTGGTTTTGTTATAAAGACAATAAAATCATGATGTTATATTGGGAGACAGAGAGAAAGAGAATGTAAAGGATCAAATGCTTTGGGGTAAGAACTGGAGAAGAAAGATCAAAGAGGGACAGTGCTTGTAGGACCAATGTCTCCCCCAAACCCTTGAGAGTGTATATTTTTATACAAGCACAAAGGTGTTAGTACTAATCCGTGACACCTACTTATGAGGCAAGTAGACAGTGCCACCAGACAGAAGAATTGAACAGGCTCAGAACTTGAGAAATCTCAGAACAGAAAATGGCAGGAGGGGAGCCAACTCCCTGACAAGTTCTGCTTGTCACTCCAGTGAGAGGACGGTGGGAATTAGTCAAGTAGCATAAAAACGTGGAGTTCTCCATGCTGACAAGGTATCTAGATAGGTGGGTGTTCAGCCAGTGAGCTTTCCTTTCTGGGCATTCCTTCTCAAATAAGGTTCACCCTGAGTAAGTTGTATGCATTCCCATCCACAATCAAATAAAACAATTTGGACAATCAAGGACTGTCTCTTCATCAAGGATTTCTTGGGACAGGGGCAGGGGCAGTGGCAGGGGCAGAGGGCAGGGGTGGGGGGGAGCGGGGTGGGGGTGTTAGGGGAACAGGGGGTACAGGGGCCTTCATAGTAAAGAGCAGTGCCTAAATCTCCCTCCCTGAGAAGGACTTATCTTTCGCGGCCCTTCCATAGGTACTCTACTCCCAGTGGAACACCAGAGACTCTGGAAGGTACTGTAGTGGCCTGTGCTCACTGTAGCCTGACAGAAGGCTGACACTCAGAGGAAGGTGAAGTTCCTTGGAAGTTAACCTATATAGCTCTGCAGGAGTGGTAGAGCTGTTACAGGAAAAACCTGTACGCGGAGCCCAGAACAACAGGGAACAGAGTTCTAGTTCTGTGTCCTCTGTCCTCACTAATACTTTGGAAAAGAGGACTGGATTCCTAGAATCTCTCATAATTCAGAGGAATTAATAAAAGAACTCCTGACGGTGGAGACTGTAAAAGCATCGTGGATTTTGAGGGAGGATCTCTCATTGAGGTAGCATACACTGCACTGAATAACAGGTGAGCCCAGAGATCTTCTGTCCCCATCTGTACTGCAGTGCTGCTATTGTGGACACACACCAGTGAGTCCAGGTTTCTGTTGTGGTAGCAGTTTGTTTAGTATTTGGCTTCTGTTCTTGTGTTCCTCGGGATATTATTCAAGTCTTCATGCTTTCAAGACAGGTAGTCTACTGACTGAGCTATCATTCTAACTTTAAAATAAATTTTTATTATTTCTTTTAATTGGGGGTTTATAATTACACCATTTCTCCCCTCAAACCCTCCCATATAGTCCTTTTATCTTTCATATTCATAACCCTTTTGTCATTAATAGGTCTTATATGTATGTATGTATACATACACACACACACACACACACACACACACACATACATATATTCCTAAATATAGCCTGCTCAGTCTGTTTGTTGTTACTTGTGTGTATGTTTTCAGAGCTGACCTTTTAGTTCTAAATAATCAATTGGAGGGCTCTTCCCTGGGGAAGATGATTTCTCTCACTCTCAATATACCTTAGTTGACTGTAGCTCTTATGTAAGGTTGAGGCCTGGAATGTTTCCCCCTGTCAAACAAAATACAGAGTGGTGGTCGCCAGTGTCAGTGGATACATCTATGAAACGACTCCTATACCTAAGGCTCAGGAAACATTGCCGAAGAGGGAACAGAAAGACTGTAAGAGCCAAAGAATAGGAGAGTTTGCTGAGAGACTGTCTCCTAGGAATGTCAGCAACTGCATCCAGAAAGTGTCACCAAAGGGGCTTTTATCCATAGGTTACACTTAACCTCTGAGAAGACTTTCACTGTGAGAGTTTTGTTTTAAAAGGTAATCTTTAGAACTGTGTAAAATGTCCTCTTCTGTTATTATGATTTGTTCATATTTTGAATCAAAGATAAGCATGTACTGATAGTTCTCCCGCCAGAGAAACAAGCTTGTTTTTCATACAGAAAATTTTGTCTAAAATTTAATCTTTATTAAAAATCGAAAACCTTTCTCATTTCTCATTAAAACTTTGGGGTCAGGGGCCCTTAGGAAGCCAGAAGCAGCAGGTATCCAGTGTCACTCAAGTGACCTGAACTGGATTCAGGTCCTCTGAAAAAGCAATGATCTTAATAACTGAACCATTGCTACAGTCCCTATTTTTTTGTTTTTTGTTTTTGTTTTATTTTGGTTATTGGAGACAGGGTTTCTCTGTGTAGCCCTGGCTGTCCTGGAACTCACTCTGTAGTCCAGGGTAGCCTTGAACTCAGAAATCCTCCTGCCTCTGCCTCCCAAGTGCTGGGATTAAAGGCGTGCGCCACCATGTCCGGCACCAGTCCCTGCTTTTAATATTTTACTTTATTTTTTTTTTTGTGGTGCTTGTGTGACTGATTAGGCTAAGGAGCACATGTAGAGGACAGGAAATGACTTGTAGGTGTTGGATTATTGGCTTCCCCCATGTTGGGTCCAGGGATCAAACTCAGGTCACCAGGCTTGGCAGAAAGTATCTTTATTTGCTGAGTCCGTCTTGCCAACTGTCTTTTTAAAATGTAATTTTATATGATTATTTTCCACCTTTTTTCATATTATAATTTTGCTCTGACTTTTAACTTAAGTTTCACTCTTCAAGTATACCTTTGGTGATTTTACTCTATTTCTTTTACTTTATTTTCAGGAAATTCTACCATTTATATTAATGTCTTCTTATGTATCATTTTCTCTTATATTTTGCTTATATTGACTATGTTAGTTATGTTTATTTGAGCTATACAGAAACTCCACAACAATAGGGAATTGT
>LR751375.1:76627-125298 GCA_902729485.2 Mus minutoides | reverse complement strand
CACAGAAGTGGATGCTCATAGTTAGCTATTAGTTGGAACACAGGACTCCCAAGGTAGGAGCTAGAGAAAGTACCCAAGGAGCTGAAGGGGTCTTCAACCCTCTAGGTGGAAGAATAACATGAACTAACTAGTTCCCCCTGTGCTCATGTCTCTAGCTGCATCTATGGAAGAAGATGGCCTAGTTGGCCATCATTGGGAGGAGAGGCCCTTTGGTCATACAGACTCTATATGCCCCAGAACAGGGGAATGCCAGGGCCATTACGTGGGGGGGTGGGGGGTGGGTAGGGGAGCAGGGTGGGGATGCGGGAGGGTAAGGGAAAATTTCTGGATAACATGTGAAATGTAAATGAAGAAAATATCTAATAAAGAGAAAAAAATTATAAAAAAAATTATTTGATTTGCTTAGATTTAATCTGTCTATATCTGATAAATAATAGCTAGTAATTCTTTCATAAAAATATACATGGATTCTTCATAAATAAAGTGACCATAAATTTGTCATCCAAACAAGATTAGCTTAGAGAGTAAGATGCAGATCTCTTGAATTCATGATGAGATACCACACATGGAAATACATTGTTCTGGGCATGCCAGATCATGTGGTTCTTATCTATAAAGAAAACTATTTGCAATTATAATTGACATTACAGGAGGAACAGAGTCTACCACCAAGATCTTACATTGAAATTCCAATCCTCAGTTCCTCCAAATATAACACACCTAAAAATAGATAATAAGACCTTATAAATGGATCCTGATCTAGTATCACTGGTATCCACATAAAACAAAACAAAACAAAACAAAACAAAACAAACAAACAAAAACTGACTGGTGGAATACAGACTGAAGATCAAACAGAAACAATCAAATAAGTCAGATATCTACAAACCAAAGAGTGAGGACTACTGGGAAAAGAAGCCTGCTAATATCTTTATCTGGGATGTTCTCTCCTCCAGAACTGTGATCAAATCAATTCCTCTCATTTATTTTTAACTGATGTAATAAAACATAGATGTTTTGCCTGTTGCTGGTGTTCCATTAAACTTTGGACACACGTACATTGCATAGTCTTAAAATCAGATTCAAAATGATGACCTAGTTTATTGAATGCTGTGATAAACACCACAACCCAAAGCGACTTATGGGGGAAAGGTTTCGTCTTGTCTCACACCTTTCATGTCACTGTCTCTGACGGGGTCAAGTTAGGGTAGGAGCTCAGGTTGAAACTGAAGGCAGGAAGTGAGTCAGAAACCGTGAAGGAACGCTGCTTACTGGCTTGCATTCCATGGCTTGTTCAGTCTACTCTCTTATCCAATCCAAGACCACCTGCTGAGGGGTGGAGCCTTCCACATAATCATTCATCAAGGAAATGCCCCCATAGACTTGCCTCCATGCAGATCTCATGGAAGCATTTCTCATGGAAGCATTTTCTCAATTGAGGTTGCCTCTTCCCAGACTCTAGCTTGTGTCAACTATACTAAATAAATAAATAAATAAATAAATAAATAAATAAATAAATAACCAGAACACATATTCATCTCCTTGGACATGTACATATTTTTGTGGTTAAAGCTTTTAGCTTTTGGAAATGGGTAGTAACATCATTGTCTGTAGTTACCTACTTACTGTACAATAGTATCAACTTTCTAATGTTTAAGTTACGCAGTATTAATATATTGCTATGGAAACCCCAACATATAGATACAGTTAATTTCTATGAAATTTAATATTTATTCTTTTAAGGTTGCAAAATGATGGATCCTCAACCATTTGCCTTTTGTAGGAATGCATATGTATGTTTGACCTATATAGTACTTCAAAAAATATTAAATTAGCTTCCAACAAATAACTTAAAAACCAGTTTCCTCTCCTTGGTATCTCAGGAAAACAGACAGCATTCTCCACAGAACAATGACTGTTTTATCTCTTGGAGGTAGTGATGTTGACTACTGGCTTTTAAGCCATGTTTCTGGAGAAAATTGTTGAATTATTTTACTGGGTGACATCATTACTATTTTGCCCCTCCCCCTTTGGGCCTATGTTTTTTGCCATTGGTTAATCTTTGGATAGCAGGTTAGAAGAAAGGCTGATTTGAGGATCCATCTCCTCTCTTATACACACTTAACTTCTGAGTCATGATGATAGATTTGAGGATAGGGTATATCTCCCAGTACTGTAAACAAATACAATCTCCTCAAATTCAGTACTTACTCGGGAGTTATTTCCTCTTGATTCAGTTTCAGCTCTATCTGTGTTGGAGTGCTCTGACCGACTCAGATGGTCTCCTTTGTCATTTGATCTTTTGTTCAAAGAGTAGAGGTGTCTGTGGAGGTAGGGAAGATCTCCTTTCTCTTCCCTGTGTCTGAAATTCTTTAACAGTCTACTTTTTTTTCTTACAATTTACTTGCCATGAAAGCAATAGGTAAATACCCAGACTACTTATTTCTAACTGGTTTTTATTCTGCTCTTCTCCCAGAGAATAATAGGAATAGCACTAAGCCAGGATTATTGAAATCCTTATCATATGAATGTAGCATCCCTTCTCCTGGTTGCTTCATGAAATTTGTGAATTATTACCCAAAGGCTTGCATGTAAACACTCAGTCATCAACCAATTGCACTGTTTTGACAGATCTGAATTGCTTTAGAAGTGAAATCTAGCTTAAAGAAATAGATCATTGCACAGAAGTCATCTGGGGTGTCTTCTCATTGACCCTTTCTTGCTCCTTCTCTTCTCCTGTCACCATGTGACAAAAATCTGCTTCTGCCACAAATTCTTGACACCGTGATGTTCTGTCCAACTGAATGAGTCCAAGAAATCTTAGACAGGGCCTTCAGAAACTGAACCAAAGCCAATATTTACTCCTTAAAGTTGATTGTTTCAGATGTTTTGTTGGATGATGAAAGAAATAACCAATACAAAGAGAAACTTCAAATTTCAAATATATAATTTCATGCAAAAAGCCTTCAGTATGGCTTTTGTTGGTAATGAGAATTCATAAAATTAAGAAGATCATGACATCTGTACGAGAAAACTTTCTCCCTCCATCACTCAAATAGAGGTCAAGTTCTACACCATTCTTTTATTATCTTCCATTTCCTTAACTTGGCAGGCACTAATATTATAAAGAAGATACCCTTATCTATATTTCTTATATAAGCACTTCACCAAATTGCAGTGTCCACTCTTGACTTGGAATACCTAGGCTTCTACTTCAGATAATGATTTCACAAGTGCCAAGAATGAAAACACTGAGCTCAGAAAAATAGAGAATAAAATTGTGGTTTTTCGGAGGCTGTATGGTTTGAGGTTGGCGATTGTGAGATATTTATCATAGGAAGAAGGCATACTTTTTCAAGCTTTTATTAATTAAGATTCCCTAGAGGAGCAGAACCAACAGGTCCCACACACATATGTACCCAAATACACACATGCGTGTGCACACACACACACACACACACACACACACACACACACACACACACGAGAGAGAGAGAGAGAGAGAGAGAGAGAGAGAGAGAGAGATTGTATTTTGTGTCTGTAGTACAGTATATGGAGAAAAATTTGATCAGGGTATACTATTGTAATATTAGAAGATGGTTAGTACAATGACTGTGTGAAAAATGGGTAGGTAGACAGCCCTACAGACACACAGTCCAAGAATTTAAAAGTATCAGAGCAAGAGGAGATCAACTATGTAGGCCCCAGTTGTTCTGAAGGCCTGGAAGTTTCTAGGACAGTCACTAGTATAAATCTGCTTTCAAAGACTACAGAAGCTGGGATCTGATGTCCAGAGGTTATATCAGTGGTAATACACACACTGACAATGGAAAAGAGGAGCATGTACCTACCAGATGGCTTCTGCTTGGACTTTTATTCTATCTGGGCTCCTGGATGGGAGGATAGGGCTGCTGGTTTCTTGGGTGAGTCTTGCCCCTTTACTGCCATTCCACATGCCAGCCAGCAGTCACTGGAAATATCCTCACAGACTCACTGAAAATTGTGTTTTACTGATTGCAGGATCTCTTGATCCAGTCAAGGTGACAAGCAAGATTAACTGCCACAGATCTACTACACAACACTGTGACTACAGTTAGTGATGAGGTCATTCTAGAGAAATGCTGAGATATTTAAAACATGAGGGTACATGTATGTTCATGGCTTTCATAGTCCTTCTGCTGTATCCACACATGCAAATACATTAGGTCATCTAAGGAAAAAAACACATGAAATATTAACACACTCATTGAAATAATTGATTTTGATTTAAAAAACAATAATTGATTTCGAAAATTAGTCTTCAAATTAATCTTCCAAAATTATCCTTTATTAAAGACAATTCTAGGCTGTCTAACAGGCAGGGATTTTGATGATATTTACAGAGGAAAATAGAAGCCAACTTCCAAGTTGCTTTCACCTTTATTTCTCTTCTGCTCTATTGGCCTTTATTTTTTTATTTTTCTAACAGAGACAAACTATGCAATAAACTGAGTAATGGACTCTGAGCACGTGGCGAATTTATAAAGGTACATTATTTTAAAACTGGACATTGTACCTAAATGCCTAGGCTGACATGAAATGAAATACAGAGAAATATGAATCTTCAATATCAAATCACAGAACTTCTTATTGAATTTGCAGCCATTTGGCAGTTTTTCCTGCAAACCAGAGTCATAGCTTTTTAATTTATTCCCTTGGAACACCTTTTTATTTACGCTAGGAAACCCTTTAGTTAGAAAAGTGATGTCTGAGTAACAGAACTTTCTAGAAATGGGTCTCCACTTATCACCATTTAATCTTTCATCCCCAAGGAGCTTGTGAGTCATCTTCTAGCATATTCTTTTAGGCAGCAGAAACTGACAGCCCAGAACTCTCAGCATCACGCTGCTAGCATTGCTCCTGAACCTCTCTACGAAATTCATGCCTTCCAGGCTGACCCTTAGTGCTCAGGACTCATATTAACTCAAACAAAACTGCAAATGCCTGCAAAAAAAAAAAAAAAAAATACAAGCTGTAGTATGTATCACTAAGGATACAGATACAACAATTTCATACCCATATTTATTTAGAAACCAGGGCTAACCTATTTAGAATTCCTATTCTAGCTACCTCAGACCTATGCTTCCAGTCTAGAACCTACAGTCTGACTAGGTAGCCAGACTGTGTTACCTAGTCATATAAGGATATAACAGTTACCAGCTAGGTTGAATAGTTAGTAAAGGCTCAAGGAACTCTAGAGAAAGAAAAAGCTCCCAGCAGCATTTAAAAAACCGTTTTCCAACATCATCCATTAAGAATTCAAAGGAGTTTATCAGCCTAAAGTAAAGTATTTTTGTCATTCTTTTCCTACTCTCTCACAGAAACGTGATCATTCCCCATAACTGCAACTACATTATTTATGTACATTAAATATTGAATTTTTAATGTGTAGTAACAAATAATATATATTATAATAATATATAATATAAAATTATATATATCCCACTTATATGGAAAGTGTCAGATGGGAATCTGCAGTGACCTAAATCATTTGTAAAGCACCCATCCCTAAAGATAGACTTGCAGTTTATAATTGTCAAGTACTATGACAATCGGAATTGACAATTGGGTTGGTTTGAGAAGGCTATGAGAGGTTATTAAAGGACACTTCTTGGTGTGTGTATAAGGATGTCTCCAGAATTAAATGATGGTAAGCAGGGGAGCCTGCCTGATTCTAAGCCTTACAACTAAGAATGTAGAGTCTAGCTAGAATAGAAGATAAAGGAGGGATCCCATAATACAGCCCCCTCCCATCTCTCTGCTTTCTGACTGCTACATTGTAAGCAGCTGTGCTCCCCCATACTTTCTCCACCTTGTTGGACTCTTGTTCCCTGAAACTAGCAGTCAAAATAAACATCTCTTCTCTAGTCATCGACAAAATACTGGCAGTACTCCGGGAAACGCTGTTGTGTTGCAATCATTTCCAGTAGCTGAAGTGATCTTTGTGCAGGTGCCTGGTAAAAAGTAACAGCCATGCTCCAAGCCAAATGAAGACCACGCGCTTTAGGCTTGACCTCATTTGGCAACACTTGGGAATTTCTCTCCTTAGTAATGATTCCCGAGCATTCACATTTCCCAGTCATCTAAGACGTCTGCACATAAGCAGATTCCCAAGTCCTGAGGCATTACCCAACCTTGGCATTTTAGAAAACACCTGGCTGAGTCTGATGGCTCATAGAAGCTCACTGACCTTCAATAAGGAAAATAAACAGTGTGGGAGCAGGCAGCAGTGAGGAATAGCTCAACTCAGGAAAGGTCTCTTCGTATCCAGTGTAGCACACGTCTTTAATTTTAAAGGTCTTTACAGACAAGTTTCTCAAGATGAGGATTTCATAAGCAGTTTGTTTCTCTCTGATCAGATATATATATATATATATATATATATATATATATATATATATATATATATATATATATATAAAATCTACTGTCTATCTAGGATATAATATGTATATATCTGTAGGTATAGATACATAGATAGATAGATAGATAGATAGATAGATAGATAGATAGATAGATAGATAATTGATATTTTTCTCCATCTCCTCATTTGGAATTTTTGCTGAAGGACTTAGTGAATAACTCATTACTTGTACATGATTGATTGAATTACTGGTTATTTGTGATTAGATGAATCTCTAGCCCTTTCCTACCTGCATAAATAACTTTTGTTTACCTGATGTAATGATTATCTTTGAGGCTTACTGCTGAATAAGCTGGTCCTTTCTAGTTCTTTCTAAACTCTGGCTGGCTAGATCAACTCACCTGTTTTGCTTCAAATTCCTTTTCAAGCTGACTGAATCAATCTGGCTTCTCTCAGCTTCTGACTGAATTGCTATGCTTAGCCTCAAACTAGCTATAGCAATCTGTTCTAAGCTTCTGTTTCCTTTGTTGTTGTTGTTGTAATTGATTTATTTCATCAGTGGGAGGAGAGGCCCTTGTTACTGTTTCCTTTTTATTCTCTGGCTTCAAGTGCCTCTGCTGACCTGCACTGAACTGCATGAACTCCTGAAGGAACTCAACTCCTCTGCAGTGCACTCACTGCACTGACTCCCAACTGACTGACCACTAACTCACTCTGCACTGTTATTAAATATCCTGCCTTACCCCTCTTTCTCCTGTGAGTTGGGTGTATCCAGTCTCTGACTTATTCTGTCAACTATTTCTCTGATTTGTTTTGCCTGGTCCTCAATTAGATGTCATTATTTGGGATTAAAAATGGGCATGTCTGTATTCCAGTCAAAAGAATTAAAATTGTGTGGTGTGTCTGTATTCCAGCCCATCACATAGACCTAGAAGGTCTTTGGATATGATTAGAGCAGCCGTGTTGCTTGGGTGAAATTCCTCAACATTTACCTAAGATCAAGGGAAGCACTGACCATTACAATCCTCTAACACACATAGTTCATTTCTCTTGCAACAAGCTCCCACATTGATCCCAACAAGATCCCACATTGACTTTAGATCCACCAAGAGTTATGTTGTTGGTATAAACTCAGATATGATTGAAAGAGGCTTTATATAAATAATTAACATGCTCTTATCTCTTCTACCACTCAGAAAATTCTAAAGGCTTTAGAAGCTCTGGTTATCAACCTCCAGAGATAAAGACCAAATATGCACATGTTAGGATAATGAACCCCCACACATATTGTATGGCTATGAAGGTATGTCCCTGTATACTCAGTTGTTAATAGCTGTACCACCAGACCCAGCCTAAGATGATATGAAAATGTTTGTTGGTTCCTCACTTGCCCAAAAAAGGATAGGCAAGCTGCCATGGGGGATGTCACAGGTCACATATCCCTGAGTGTGGCCAAAAGGCAGCATTGGGGAGCTCAGTCTGGTTGTTGATTAGTTCAGAGTAAATAGCTGTGGAATCTCTCCCACTGTGCTAATAGCATTTCTTGTATGAGAAAGAAGTGTGGTACTTGAGGAATAAAGAGCAGGTATCTGGGGCTGGGGAAGGAGAGATGAGGGAAGAGAAAGGCAGAGGGATGAGAGGAAGCAGAATGGGAGCGGGACAGAGAGGTTGAGCAAGGCACAGTGGCAGGGAAGTCATGTTGAGTCTGCTGAGCTAGCTGAGGGACTGACCCAACAGCCTTACACTATACAGATGTCTCTGTGTCTTGATTATTAAGCCCCAAGCAGGGCCTCCAAAAGCCCCACAATATGTACTTCTTAAGGTATCACACTGCCCCCACACATTCTCTCTACTGGAGTTGCCAGGCCTGTTGCCCATCACACTCCTCATTCCCATTTCAGCACAGTAGCCCTAAAAGGCTACAGAGGACTCTTACAACCTGAAGTACCAGTGAGCTACATTGATTCAAGAATGCTAAACTCATGCTCAACTTCTTTAGACTCTCATAAGAATCGACATACTGTTGATTTCTGTTTCTCATGGAAGAGCGGGGGGAAAAGCGGAACCACTCCCAATAATGCTTCCTGGAATCTACAAGTCAATTCCAACTTAGGAAAACGTTATCAAAAATCTAAATGGACAGTAATATTTTATCATGATAGAAATAACATAGCAAAATTATAACATGTTACTCATTTTAAGAGTATAGGTCCATAATGTTAAGTGTATTCATATTGCTGTGTAACCATCACCATCTTGGAAAATGAAATGAATGTTGATCCACCTTAAAAATAGCAACTTCCTAGCCTCCCCTCCTTCTAGGAATAAGCTACCTTTCTTTTTTTTTTTTCTCTTTATTAGATATTTTCTTCATTTACATTTCACATGTTATCCAGAAATTTTCCCTTACCCTCCCGCGTCCCCGCCCTGCTCCCCTACCCACCCACCCCCACGTAATGGCCCTGGCATTCCCCTGTTCTGGGGCATATAGAGTCTGTATGACCAAGGGGCCTCTCCTCCCAATGATGGCCAACTAGGCCATCTTCTTCCATATATGCAGCTAGAGACATGAGCACAGGGGGAACTAGTTAGTTCATGTTATTCTTCCACCTAGAGGGTTGAAGACCCCTTCAGCTCCTTGGGTACTNAAATTTTTTGTATCCATTCCTCTGTTGAGGGACATCTGGGTTCTTTCCAGCTTCTGGCTATTATGAATAAGGCTGCTATGAACATAGTGGAACATGTGTCCTTATAACCAGATGGAAACTCTTCTGGATATATGCCAAGTAGAGGTATTGCTGGATCTTCCGGTAGTACTATGTCCAATTTTCTGAGGTACCGCCAGATCTGTTGCTGTGCACCTTGTATAGTTCTTGCTTTTTTGTAATGGGTTCATTATGAAGCTTATAATGACTTCAAATTTTCCCATATTGTAGTTTACCTGAGTACTCTTCTTCTTTCAGGCTAAATTATAGATCTCTCTCTCTCTCTCTCTCTCTCTCTCTCACACACACACACACACACACACACACATCATATTTTGCTCATTCATTCATCCACAGATGAACACATAGGCTTGTTGAGAGGAATTTTCATATTTATTTTACTGTCATATCTTTGGCACTTAAAAAAGAGTTCCTGGTATGTATTAGGTGTTGAGATAATCTGCTAAATAAATGAATTAATCTTATAACTGTTCATGTACCTGATTATAATTATAGCAACATAATAGAAATAGGAAGAGTAATGAGAAGAGAGAGTGGCTGAAGATTCATTTAATCACAAATGGCCAGTGATTTAATCAGTTATGCCCTTGTATGTAACCTCCACAAAACCCTTTAAAAAAAAAGGTCCACACTCAGGGACAGTCACAATGCCAGTCTGTTTCTGGGTCACTTCACTATCACCACTTCTCTTCCCTCATATTACCTTTCTAGTTCTTGCTCTTTCTATCCCTGGGGGGCCTACTCAGTTGACTTTCACCCTGATTTTTCCTACTCTTGTATCTCAGGCAAAGATCAATAGCCCACTGAAACATTTATGCGGTGATGCTGGATCGAGGCAGGCTAGATTGATTCTGTACATAGTACCTGAGCGAATATACTATGCGGTCACCTGTGGCCATGTTGGGGCTCTCATACTTCCCTTTTATCATCTATTAATCTTTATCCAAGGCTTTACTTTCAGTAAAGTTTTTAAAATTTAGAGCACTGCTCCAAATGACACCTGATGTAGTAAATACAGTATTTACTAAAAGTGCTTAATTCAAGCAGTACACCGTAGTAGAGCTAGTCTGAAGAAAATACTCTCTGCCAGCTGTGCTAGAGCTTAATTTCTACATTTATCTAAATTAAAGTACATCTAAGGAGTGTTTTAACAGGCTTTTATAAACCAAGATGTGTCTGACAGAAATCAACTTTCATCTCAGGTCAAGCGAGGTTGGGAACCTTCAGGGTGGTTTTATGGCAGAGCAATTCGCAAAGCCTACAGTTAAAAGTGATTGAGGTACATTATTCAATTTTTTTTTGAAATTGCTTGCTGCTAGATTCTAGTGTATTTTGTTCATGTCTAACTGGATTTTATAAACACCCAAATACGGGGATTTATAATGCCAACACTGACAGAGCAATAGCTCTGTTGGGCCCAACTATTCATTCTTCAAACTAAATTTCTTATTTTTCCCTCGCACTTTCTTATGCCTTTTGACACTGCAACTTACAAAAGGCATAGAAACTCTCTTGTCTTCTTTTACTGGACCTACAAATGCTATTTTATACTGAGACTCCTTTCTCTAAAAGCAAAGCAGACCCTAGAGTTTGCCATCTCTCAAGATGTGCACCTCTCTTGAACAAGGTCCATGTTCTTTGGAAGCATTGACAACTAGGTCATCTGCATTCCTGATGCTTCTGTCCTGACATGGTGACCTCAGGACTGGTTGTGGTGGATATAACTGGCTTATGAGCCCTTCTCTCAAAGTACATTATACCTTTTCCATGTTTTAAAACAAGAGAACTATGTGAAATACAGAAAATCTCAGATAATGGCTATAGTATGCAAATCTCTTACTCAATCTGACAGCCTTTTCATATTATGCAAATAGTCATTTGCTTCAAATCACTGCTAGGCACTTCTGGACCCTGCCTGCTCTAATTCCAACCTGGCAGGCAAAGCATCCCCACTGATATGGTAGGGGCATGGTTATTCATGGTAGTAAGATTTACTCTACAGGAGGGAGTTCCTGCCTAGTGCTGTAACATGGCCAAAACCCACAGCTACAGACGTCATAAGCCAAGGAGAAAGCCTATTGATTTTGGATGTGTAAATAGTTATGTTATCAGTGAACAAATACAAATTAAAACTTAAAAAAATAGAAAAACCTATAAAAATTATCAAATAGCTAAAGGAAGTAGAAAACGGTTCTTTTCATCCATAACTCATAACGTGAGTTATGAAATAGCTGAGATTTCATCTTCAGTGTGTCACACATCCTCCTAGGACAGAGGGAACCCAGGAGTGCAGCCGAATGAGGCAGGGAAGTGCATCAGAGCCCTGGTATCAGAGATGTCTAAAACCTCCTTCAGCATTTTTTCTTTTCTATCAACTTTCTTTTCTCTCCTTGTTTCTTGTGATCATAATTGGGGAAGACTAGAAAATGTCACTTTGGATAAGCAGCTAGAAGAACAAGATTTTCCAAGACTCATTGACATTGAGCTGGGTTGAATCTGAGCCTGACTTCCTGAGTAAATGAGTGTCTAGTTTACCTTTAAGGGGCAAACCATGAGGAACCCCAGCTGAGCTTTCCTCATTAGCTCTTGTCTGATCTCAAATACTATTTCCTGACCTACTAAAACAGGCAATTCCTAGCTGGAATATTAACCATAGATTAGACGTTGACCATGCTTTAACAGGAGAGAAAGTGCTGGACATTAACACCCACTCATCTTCTTTTCCTTCTTTCAGGCAATCTTACCCTCAAGTCTTTCCCACCCTGTCATCTCTCTGATGTTCTCAAAGATGTATGATTATAAGGTTCTTTGGGTGTTTTGTTTTGTTTTTAGGAGTCATTGATATGCTACCAGCTAGTCTGCTATAGCTATAACTCTCTCTCTCTCTCTCTCTCTCTCTCTCTCTCTCTCTCTCTCTCTCACACACACACACACACACACACACACACAGGGCTGCATAAAAGAAAAGACAAAACTTTATTTTTAATTTTCTAGCTTGTGGCTTCTGTTTTGATTCTTCTGAAAAAAATTTTTCTCATTATGACACCACCACCTTGAACTTCCCTGCTATGGGCAGTCTTTCAGAACATCACAGTTAAGCTGATGTCTCTTTCATTGCATGAATTCATGACCTTTACAAATCTGTCATTCATCTTGGTTTGTGGCCCCTGGCATTCTCATTGAAGAAATACATGTGGTTCTGCTGATTTTTTTTAAACAACTAAACGTTTATAAGTAGTTATTCCTCCACAATCTTAAAAACTTACCCAACCCATGTCACTGGGGAATAACCTGCAGCCCAGCCTCTCAGAAAGCTGACAGACAAACGGAGTCTGCACTGCTTGCTTTTCAAAGCTCTGGCCTGCCCTACATCCATCCATCAGTTCATGAGAGACTTTGGATTATCTATCTATACTGATTATCTATCTATACTATTTTTCTTGTGACCAGCCAGTGACCTGTGCTGAGGAATTGAAGTCACTTCCAGATTCAACGGAACCTGGGGATTCTAGGGAATGCTGAGCACCAGCCTTGACAGGACCTCTCTGAAGCTTCTATTACAAGCTAGCTCAGAGTTCAAGGCAGCAACGGAGAAGTAATGATAAATATTTGAAGTCATTCTCAACCCTTTGACTAGATGTGCTCAGGGGCAGAAAGGCCCACTGGCAAAGGAGAGCTGTTAGCACAATGTCCTTGAATGTGCTAAGCTGGGGAAAGGAAATCTCACTTGAGACATTCCATGGCCAGTGAGGGGCATTGCTCTCAGAGGAGAAAAGAAAAGATCTAAGGGAGCATAGTTCACAGGGCAGAATGCTGTAGAGAAGTCTCTATGATATGCAGGCCACATGTTCTCTTTGAGATAAATAATTTTTCATAATTAGTGTTGACTCTTCACCATAACATACACATTTTTCCCCCTCAAAATACCCAGATAACTGGTTCTCAAACTTATACATTAATGCTTATCAAGAAGTAAATATTTAAAAGCAAGAATCTTACTAGAAAAACTTCTGGTGGTGGATTTGGGCAGAAGCAAGAGGTAAGTTAAGGGATCCCTGAGAAAGTACTTCAAGGGTGTCGCTTTGTTGTACAATGAGGGTAGATAGTTATGCCCCTATCTAGATAAGCACATTGACCCCAGAAGGGTGTGGTAGGTTAGATGGCTCTCTTCGTTCAGCTCAAGGTGTTTCCTGGAGGGCTAGGCTACAAGTCATTAAATAATAAATCCCTATGTCTCATTCTTGGAATACTACATATTCACTACAGGTACTAAAGTAAGCCAGAATCTAAAACAAGAAAAATGAAGTAAAATTAAAACCCAAGTAGCTGAAATTTATCTGGGTTTTTTGTTGCAGCTGTTTTTAAATAAACAACAGATAACATCAGTATGTTACACAACTAAAATATCCTAAGGGCTTCATTCATAAAGATATGCACTTGTTATTTAAAGTAAGAAGACCTTAAGAAGGCGAGCAAGTTTTACATTCATTTTCTTTTTCTTCTTAGAAAATGATGAGGGCTTTCTGAGTTCAAGCAATGACTTTGTGAAGAGTAACTTCGCTGCTCTGGTATTTCTTGTGTACCTTTAACTTAGAGGCTTTAATAAAATAACGATCTTGAAGTGGGCAGAACGAAAGAGCAGACTTTCCCTCTGGTAGGACTCTTCCCTAGGTTTGGAAGGGAATGAATATTCATTACGACTAGACACTGAAGTAAAAGTGGGGTGCTTGTAGTTCCCTTCGTAATGACTGCAGATCTGTATTAATATATCTAATGGACAGAATAATGCTCTTCGGCTGAAGAGCTATTGTTTTCAAGGTATTTGTGGAGTTCTTTAAAATAAGCTGTTAATGTCTAAAATTGTCCAATTTCAAATTTTCAAGATGCTATTTACATGTACATATGTTTTATCTCTTAGTTGAAGCCAAATTGAAAATGAAAGTAAGAATTTATTGCTCTCTTGATATTCTAAAGTGTAGCTACTACTAACCTTTAAGTTCCCTTTCAGTTGGGTGTGGGTGGGTGTGTTGCTATTCTTAGAAATCAGAAAGAACAACTTATGTATTTGGTGACATAGTGTTCTCATACAGAATGGAGAAGAAATATTTCTATGTAAAACCATCCAATAAAAAAAATATCAAGGCTCTAGCTTCACAGAGACTCCATGTGCCAGGGTGAAGGATACCCAGTAGACCCCCCTCCTCCTCAGAGGAGAAGTGTAGGGTGGATGGGAGAAGGATTGTGAGGGGACAAGTGGGAGGGACGGTGAGTGAGATGTAAAGTGAATAAGGAAAATAATAATAAAAAATCAAGGCTCAATTTGAGGGATTAAAAAAATATCTATTGAAGTATGACTCCTCTTACCACCCAAGTATAGTTATTTTCCATGCATGGTGTGCTACAGAAATAAGCATTAATGATCTGAGGACTACAAGATTACTTGATCTTGATTTTCAAATTCAGACTCATAAAAGACACTACATATAATTGGCAGCTATATCTGTATGGTGTGATTCAAGGGACATCTCAAGTCCGTCCTCTCAACAAGGTTCCCAAATGCTGCCTGTTCAGTGTTATCTACAACTCCTGAACACTGGAGAAGTTACTGGGAACGAACCGTTTCATCTGATGCATGAAAGGAAGCCCAGGTCGAAGGGCAGTGTTTATGCCCTCAGTACTGTGCATATATTTGGTGTATAGGCACCCTTCTGCTCTTACCACGGAAACCAGTTTAGCAGATTATCTATTGGTGGGTTCCTTGAAGATATTGCAGTGCTGGAAGAAAGAACTATAAAAGATCGGGGCTGAGTGGGCTTGGGGGATACTTCTGAGTCCTCAGTGGAAGAACGTGTAATATACATAGTTAGGGGTTGCAGGAAGAGCCAAAGACAGACTGTGGCTTTCTCAGTTCTGCCATCATTGTGCTTACTCACTTTCTATCCACTGATACTCTCTCAAGTAGCTGCTGTTTTTGATTGACAATGTCTGATCTATTTACTCTGTTCTATTTTTACTTCTGAAAGTGTCTCTAGTTCCTCTTTCTTCTGAGCTCTGAGAACAGTTCTTTCTTCTCAGTCAAAATCAAGAATCATACTAAGAAGAATAAAGTAAAAATGCTACTTGTAAGCAAAATACTGACAGTGTTTTCTATCAATTAAAAAATATGAAACAATTACAAGAATAAAGAAATAATGTTCTGCTTTTATTTCTAATAAAATATATTACATTTTATCATTTATTCTTGGCATGGATCACTAGGGACAAATGAATATTATTTCTTATTATTACTATTCTGTAGTATAACGTTTCTCTGGTGCATCCAATAATGAAGTATTCTTTTCATGTTAAGGGCCTTTAGTTTTAAATATCTGATAAGCCCTATATAAACCTTCTGTGACTTGTGTTGAAGAAGTGGAATGATATTTCTAGTGATAAGCCAGTCACAAAGCTCAAAGATACAGTATAAAGTAATAATTACTTCCATGAATATTTTGGCATCAGAGTCCATAGGGTATATCAGTCTAAATGTAGGTAATTTCATACTGGAGTGGTAGCCATCTTAAGAGCTGTTGACAGGTTAACTGGTGATATTAAAATTAATCAAAGCAGTTAAACCAGTCTACACTATTTAAGATATTTTTCATGTATTCTATATGTATATAATATATGATAGAATTCTGTGTGTGTATGTGTGTGTAATAGAAATAAGATTAATAAAAAGGCTACATACAAACATGTATATATGTATATTATAAAAGTACTTTGCTAAAGGAAACTACTTAAATAGATACTACGTAGAATTTTAGGTGAGCATACTTGAACAATTTCTAAACTTTATCTGAGCTAGCCATACATAAAAACATGAATTCACACCATGACTCTCCAAAGCACACTAGTACTTAAATCCTGAAACAGAAATCCATGTGTGTGCATGTGTTTACCCAATATTGCTGGGCTCCAGGCATTTGAAGAGAAAAGACTGGTATGTACAGTGTTAAGTTAACTCCAGAGGCTCACTAGAACTTTGATTTTTCTGAAATTCAATGTGAACAGTTTTCTTATCCTTTTGATTACCTGGTAAGCCATTTCACCTAGCACACAAAATTCTTCTTTAATTTTTTTTTTTTTTTTTTTTGGCCAGGGGTGTGTATGAAAAAAGGTTTAAACACTGGAGTTGAAAATGAACTCTGTGTACTTGCTCTAGAAATAAGCCTATTAAAATAGAAAATGGTTGACTTTTCACATGGAAGACACAGTAGGAAAATGAGTCCTCAGTGAGAGAGGAATGTCACGTCATTTCTAGTGGCTAAGAAATGCAGCACCAAATTACTAGATGGACAAAGTGTAAGCTTCGGAAGGAACGGAAGTGTGCATGTGCCTGTGCTGTTCTCAGACCTGGAAGGTTTTGGTCTGAAGTTAAATAGCTTTACCTATACACTTTATCCTTATGTTACAGTCACGGCAGTCCAAAGGGGATCAGACAGTCCTGAATCTGGGTTATAAGCATGCAAACAAAACCCCATATTTCCTGTACAGAACAGGGAGGGGAAATGAGTCTCAGGACTAAAGCCAAAATCAAGAAACAGACATTATCCCAAAACTATAAATTATAACACAACTGGATATTTTATTTATATTTTAAAAGAAGCTAAGGGTTCTTAATAAGGAGCCTTATTCAGGATAGGAAGGTGTTCTACCATGAAGCTATGCCCCTATCTACCTTTGTATTTTTTATTTGAAGACATGGTCACTAAGTCAGCAATTTCCCTGTGTTGGCCTTGAAGAGGCACTGTAGCAGCCCTAAACTTGTAATTCTCCTGCCTCAGCCTCCCTAGTAGCTGGGATTGCAGGTCAGGCTTCCTTTCCACCCTTCCTTTGTAGATCTTTTAGTAACTATGAATACCATGCATCATAGGTTTACTAGACAGAGAGAAAGAAAAGGTAAAGAGTTGGGTGGGCGGGAAGAGGGATGGATCTGAGAAGCACTGAGGGAAAGGAAATTATGAACAAAATATTCTATATGAAAAATTTATCAGTAAAATAATCATATTATATATGATGATGTTTTCATCTTCTACTTATTTTTCTGTTCTATTATTTTTCTCTAAATATGATTTGTCATGAGCAGCCACCAAACCTTTATTATCAGAGTAATAGAATATATAGAAAGTAAGAAAGTAGGTGTAGAATTAGTTTAGACCTGGTTTTAGAATTAGTGATACAGACCTGGGGATATCCATCAGGGATTCTGTAAAAGCACTTGCTGAGCAAACCTGATGACTTCAATTCAGTCCCCAGAACTTAAGTAAAATTAAGCCAGAAGAGTGTTAGTACATCTGTAGTCCCAGCATCTTATAGAGAGACAAGATGCAGAACCAGAAGAATTCGCCTCAGTGCAATGGTGGAAATACCAAGAGACCCTGTGTCAGAAATCAAGGTGAAAGGAGATGAAAAATGTGTCCTCTAACTTCTACTGTCACACCTGCTACTACTGTATGTGCCACACACACATGCACTTATACAGATTTTTTTTAAACAAGAATTAATAACAAAAAAGGGCTCAGCCTCTCATGATCCCTAATGGAATGTGAGGATACAGAACTAAATGAATAATACATGACAATCAGGTGAGCTTTATATCACCAGTCAAAAATTTATCATGGTGAGTTGCATTGCTATATTAATATGGAAGACATACCCATTACAGTGGAAATATCCATCAAACAGGCATTTGATGGTATCCAACGTGTACTTGTATTAAATCTCTAAAATTAACTTCATATTAAGAGGATCTTTAATAAATGAAGATATAACATTGTATACGTAGTAACAAATTCACAAGCATTTCTACTGAATGAAAGGGCAAACTGTGTGCTTTTAATTAGTATTATGTGAAGAAACATGGAGCAAGGGCAGTTTTATCACTAGGTAAACTGGAAAATGGAGAACCAATAAATAAACAGAGGAAAACAGGAAAAGAAGCAAGAGGGGAGAGATCAGCAGAAGAGTCTAGCTGGGAGACCTACAGAGGCATAGATGTGTCAGTCAGAGACCTATCCATCATAGGGTTGTGCTTGCTTTCTTTGAGCTGTATTAGTTGCTTTTCCTATTGGAGTAACAAAGTACTTGACAAAGGGAACTTAAAGGAGGAAGGGTCGGGTTGGGCTCACAGTTAGAGGGTGTGGTTCATCATGGCAGGGAAGTTCCACCTATGAGTGTGTGAGGAAGCTGCTCATAATGCATCTAGAGTAGAAAAGAAGAGAGAAAAGACTGTTGTGCTAAGAGCTCTTGCTTCTTTTTAATGAGTCTGGTTCTCCAGTCTGTGGGGTGTTGCAGCCCATGTTCAGAGAGGGTATTCTCACATCAGTTAACACAATCTAGAGACTCCCTCACCAATAATCAAGCTCTGTCATAGAATTCCAAACCTGATCAAGTGGTCATTATACCACATCCACCCCAGATTACCTTTTCAGTAAATTCTTTTTTTTCTTCTAGGAAGTAAAAACATTTTAATAAGTAGAAACATTTGAATAAAATTTCTGACTATGAATAATGATCACTTTTAAAATTAAAACTATATATAATGTGATCAAACATTTCCATATGTTTTTTGTTTAATTTCCAGTGTACATGCATGTGTATGCATGCATTCATACTCATATTCACATATATGGAAGTTGTTTTCAATCTGTGCAGCTTAATGAAGTCATTCTTTTGAGTTTGTGGGATATACCTTAGTGAAGAAGGACCAAAGGCCATATGCTGTGTATAGTAGGAGAGAGCATGAGAGAGAAAACACACTAGGAATATAATGAGGATACTGTATGGTGAAAAGGATGAACGCACTGGAAAAACACACAAGTTAATAGGGTGAAGAGTGAGATTCCAGAGCGGCTGCATGAGACCCTGCTGCAGTGTGAAACAGAGCAGCAAAGTCACTGCCTACTCAGCGATGCAAAATGCCCATGCAGGGATCTGGGAGGAGGTCATACTAAACAAATGAATATTGGCATCAGAGGTTTCAAATGTAAGGGCTAGGAATTGGGATTGCTTCTCAGGAAGGGGTGCACACCTAGGACCTGGCTGGCTTCCATCTCCAGCAAGGATAAATTAAAACTTCTAGAGAAGTATATGGAAGTCTACAGTCTTACATTGTCTTAAAGTAATGAATAAAAGTTCACATACTATTATGCAAATGTATTAGTACATGTACATACTTTATCTATGTATTAGGCTCTATTTTTATGATAATAAGCATAGAAATATCTCAAACTTTCTTCTGGTCATTCAGTATTCCAACAGATGTCTGCATTGGAAGCTATTTCATCAACAATCAATTTTCATTACCATGAAGTATATTATAAATGAGTGATGATGTGCTAGTATTATTACTTTTGTTCTGTTTTGCATTATAACAAGAGAACAGCGTCTCTAAACCAGGGAGGTGAACAATTTAAGTTTAGAAACATGCTAATATGTACTACAACAAGTTATGGATAACTTCTCTCTTTCTGCAGTTTCTTAACCTTCTTCTTGTCCACATGTGGGTTAGGGTTGCAGGCAAAATGTAGTCTTTGCACGGTGGTTCCTTGCAATTCCAGCACATCTTCCTGATATCCACTCATCTGATATTAATGAGGAAAGGCAGGTGCCCGTAGACCACACTGTGTCTTCTCTTCCCCTCAGTTTTGAACTCTAAGAGTCGTTCAGTGACCATTGGCAATGTTGGCTTTCTGTTTTACTGCTTTATTTTCTGTGAAATTCAACTCATCATGTTTGGCAGGAGAGAGAAAGTATCCCAATACTCGAAGTTGTTTGTTTGTTTGTTTTGATGTTTTTGTCATTTCCTCTACCTTGTTTTTCTCCAGCCATCCTGTAGAACATTCATCTGCCCTGTAGTAATTTCCAAAATGATTTATGTGATTTTGCTACTTGTTTTTCTACTGACTTATAAGAAATGCAACATGCCCTCCCCCCAATAAAACCCTGAACTATTGCTTTTCAATGCCAGCAAGGTTCTGGGGAAACAGATATATCTGACTCTATTGATTTCTGGGGGAAAAAAATTACAATTCTTTTTAAAAGTACTTTGGTAAATTTGAACATGAGCTATAAATACCTATACACTTAGGAGTCAGAAATCACAAATAGGAATACATTATAAAAGGACAAGGGAAAATGTAAGCATGGTCAATACAGTACTTTTACAGAATTCCACTCCAGAGCTTATATTTGTTTCCTAGAGTTGCCTTAACAAAGATGGCTTTGTGATACATCACAAAGACAAGGGACTAAGTCTGGCAAGGACTTGTCCTCTCAGATGTCCCAGATGAAGACTCTGAAGTCAAGGCACCAGGAGGCTGGCTCTATCTGATAAGACAAGAAGAATGTGTCCCGTGCTTCTCTCCTCACCTAGAAATCCTTGGTGTTCTTTGGTTTCTAGATACATCACTCTCTGCTTTTCATCCTCAAGTGTTATCCTCAAGTGCTATGGTGGCCCATGACTTTGGGTGGTGATGGGACAAGCTAACCTTTGGGATGATTCTTCTCTATTGGATATCCTGACTTGTGGTATCATTAGAAAGTTGCCAAGGCCTCCACATAAAACCAGAGACACTGAAACTTATAGAGGAGAAAGTGGGGAAATGCCTCGATGATATGGGCACTGGGGAAAAATTCCTGAACAAAACAGCAATGGCTTGCGCTGTAAGATCAAGAATTGACAAATGGGACCTCATAAAGTTGCAAAGCTTCTGTAAGACAAAAGATATTGTCAACAGGACAAAAGGGCNCCCCCTGGGCTCACGTCTCTAGCTGCATATATAGAAGAGGATGGCCTAGTTGGCCATCAGTGGGAAGAGAGGCCCCTTGGTTATGCAGACTTTATATGCCCCAATACAGGGGAACGCAGGGGCCAAGGGGTGGGAGTGGGTGGGTAGGGGAGCAGGGCCGGGAGGGGGGAGGATATAGAGAACTAGCTGGATAACACTTGAAATGTAAATGAAGAAAATATCTAATAAAAGTAGTAAAAAAAAAAAAAAAGAAAAAAAAAAGAAAGTTGCCAAGGTTATGATCATCAAGACTTTATTTTCAGAGTGGTCATCTCCTCAGTGCCTGCTATGAGTGGGTTTCCACTCCTCCCCTAAAGCCATCCATCAGCTCTGTCTCTCTGGTTCTTTATCCAGACTAAGTTTAAACTCAAGTTCTAAGAGTACAAAGATTGAACCTGTTAGATTCAACCAGGACAACGTTCAGCATTACCTGTTAGTGCTGCCCAACAAGACACATACAACAATATGAACTAACCAGTCCCCCTCCCCCACCCCCACCCCCAGAGCTGTGTCTCTAGTGGCATATGTAGCAGAGGATGGTCTAGTAGGCCATCAATGGGAGGAGAGGCCCTTGGTCTTGCAAAGACTATATGCCCCAGGGGAATGCCAGGGCCAGGAAGCAGGAGTGGGTGGGTTGGGGAGCAGGGGGGGCAGGATATAGGAGGCTTTGGGGATAGCATTTGAAATGTAAATGAAGAAAATATCTAATAAAAAAAGAAAAAAAAGATATTATTAAGACTTCATTTCCAAGTTCTGAAGTGGGAAAAACTTTACTGCCTGTGTAACATAATTTCCTGGATTTACTTACTGTGACAGTTATGTGGCATGTTTGTTTGTTTGTTTTTTGTTTTTTGATTTTCAATTTACATGATCTGGAATCACCCAAGAGACAAACCCATGAGCATGCCTATAAGGGATTGACTAGATTAGGTTAATTGATGTGGAAGATCCACATTACATGTAGATGGCCTCATTCCATGGGATGAGGTTTAAGACTGAACAATAAAGAGAAAGCAAGCTAAGGCCAGCATTCATCTCCCCCTGCTTCCTGACAGAGATACAGTGTGGCCAGCCTCTTAATGCATCTGCTGCTGTGACTCCCCCATCCTGAGGTACATTACCCAGAAGCTGTAAGCCAAAAGAAGCCCACTTCTCCCTTAATTTACTTTCCTTGGGGTGTTTTGTTACAACAAAACAAATAAATGATATACTTACTTATGGAAAATGTCTCACTTATGAGGTAGTTTCATTCCTAGTGAAATAATATAGTACACAAAATAACTTTTATGACTACCCATGTCATTGACAAGAATGAAGGGAAATAACCTTCAGGAATCCACACTGAAGTATATGAAGGAAAAATAAGGAACAAATGAAAGGTCATGAAATATAAACATTCATCATTTCAGGTATTACATATGACTATGCCAGGCATAGATAAAAGATGTAAACAACAGTAAAAAACATCACTTTAGCAAAGGCATCAGTCATAAATGAAGCCATATCATTTATATTCACTTCAAAGCAGTCATTTAAAACTACTGCTGCCAGCTCTGGCTATATCCAGAATGATAATCATGAAGTACGGAGCAAGTAGGCATTTGGAAATAAAACTTTGCCCTAAGCCTTCAGGAGTTGAATGAAGGACAAAGCTAACCACCCTTATCAACCATTAGCCTGAGAACAGAATTGTCAATACAGCTGCAGTCTACCCATCTGCTGAGCATTGATGAAAATTAGCCATGGCATACAACTATGGATTAACCTGAGAGAGTAAATCATGTGATATCTGATCCTTCTTGCCCTTCTTTCTGTAGATTTGTCTCTACTCTAAATATCCTACTATGGCCATTCAGCATCAGCTCACAAGAAAAAGAGAAACAGGCTAAATAAAAACTGTATTACATGCTCACAGCAAGAAATATGTCCTTATAATGGGATTTATTCTTCCTTATTGCTGTTGGAATGGACACTTAATTTTCTCCCTAAAATGAAATGAAGCTTTTAGAAAATTTATGGCTGCTGAGAGAGTAGTTTCTCACATGCCAAGTTATGCTAGCAAAGCTGGGGAATAAATCTTCAAAGAAATTTGAGTAGTGCTACACTGTAACTCAAGCAAGGTAATATTTAACTTCCTCCCCACGCAAAACCATTGTAGGGACAAGCAACATTAATGGGCTCACAGAAATCCAAGAGATGCCATCAGGAAGTCACAGACAGTTAGCATCCTTGCCCTCTTCTCTGTGTAAGCTTCCTCTTCTGTTTTGTACTGTTTCTCCTTGTCTTCTTTCCATGGCTACACCATTGAGAACATCTGTTTCTGCTCTGACTTTGTAAGGTGTATGTGACACTCTTGTTAACCTGAGTTAGGACTGCTTCCTTGGAAGCCTATTTGGATGACAATGATAACCCTCACAGGGTGGTCCTCTATCTGTTTGTATTGTTGGAATAAGTTGTTCCATTCGTTTAGACAGAAAACAATGGCTGGTCGTTTTCTTAAAACGTGTTTTTAATTCTTTAAGACTTTCATACATGACTTTTATAATTTTTTTCTGTTTCCCAGTCTACCAGATTTACCTCCACTTTCTTACACACTTAACATTTTGTCTTGATTTTTTTAGCCCATTGAATCCTATTTGTGCTGCCCACATGTTCTTGGTTCTGTGAGCATCTACTGCGCTTGCTTAACCTACCAAGAGCCATATACTTAAAGAAAATCAAGGCTCTCTGATGAGCAGTTACTAAGTGCTCCTCCGCAAGGTATGGGTCTTCATGCTCCCCTCCACTCTCCATGCAGGCATTTGGTCTGTTTTGAGCCTATGTATGTCTTATGCATATAACTGTGAGCTATATGTGCAATTGTTCTTTTGTGTCCACAAACAGTTTTGTTGTGATTATCCATCATACCTGACTCTTATAATCTTTTTGTCCCCTCTTCTACAATGATCCCTGAGCCTTGGGAGGAGGAGTGAAATGCAGATATCATAGCTATGGTGAAAAACTTTCAAGTCTCTCATTCTCTGTACCTTGACCCATTGTGGGTTTCTGTGCTAATCACCATCTTCTGTAAAAGGAAGCCTTTCTGGTGAGAGTGAAGGGACACTCTAACTTAAGGCACACTAACTTATGGGTTTAACAATACGTCATTCGGAGTTGGTTTTATATTATCTCCAGTTAGCAGAATAATGACAGTAAGTTTCCCCTAGTGGATATATGGCTCACTTTCTACTGTCTTTGTCTGAATCCATTCTGAAATTTTGATTGAAATGAATTGAAGAATATTGGATTAAAGTTGAAAATGTAGGGAGTTTTTAAATGAAGGACTGTCTTTGTCATTATATGACTTCTAGTAAGCAATTCATCATTGCTAGGGAAGAAACTTCTAACTAGAAGATTAGGAGTCATATTTACATATAAAAATTCTCTTATAATACAAGAACAAAAGGCAGTAGTGAGGAGGGAGCATTTTGTGGGCACCTACTCTGTAACATTGACTTCTTGTTTGTTGTTCAATGTACAGAACTCTATGACCATCTCTTGCTTCATGCTTCTTGTCTCTGTTATAGAGATGAGCATACACAACCCTGGAGAGCTATACCACCAACCTGGGTTTGGTTCTCTCTCTTCCCTTTTCACATCCTCAAAATAATAAAGCCCATCTTATTTGATCTCCAGACATGATAATATTTGACTAACAGGAAGGACATAATTTTGTTTTGCTAGACTATAACCCATTAAATAAATAGTATTTTATAAAAGTGCCTTAGTACATTATTAAACTTTATAACTTTTTATTTTACTTTTTATTTGTTCTTCTCTCATATATTACATTCCAAACAGCTTTCCCTCCCTCCACTGCTCCCAATTCTCCTCTCTAACTCTCTTCTCCCCAAGGTCCACTTCTCTTTCATTTTTCTTCAGAGAAAAAAAAAAAGCAGCTCCCACAAGTTACCATAAGACTAGATATAAACCCTTATACCAGGACTGAACAACACAACCAAGTAGGAAGAAAAGTAGTAAGCAAAACACTCAAAGACAGCCCCACCCCCACTCTTAAGAATCCCATAAGAACACCATGCTATACAACCATAACATATATTTAGATGACCTAGTTCAAACCCATTGCAGGCTCCATGATTGGCACTTCAGTCTCTGAGAGCGCTATGAGCCCTGCTTACTTGATTCTGTTGGCGGTGTTCTCCTGATATCCTCAACCCCTCTAGCTCCTACAGTGATAGTTGCTCTTAATAATATATAAATTCATAATTTATTTGTTTTTTCCTTTGAACTGGTTAAATCTGTCTTTTTGTATCTTAAGTACTTTGGGGAAGACTTCCCTTCCCTTAGGAGCATGTTTGGACAAACACATTTTGCTAATGTGTACTCAGGAAAAACCATGAACAGATAAATGGAAAGATATTGTATTAGTCATAACAGTGTTGGGTTTTACTCTGAGAAGAATGCTGCTCAGAAAAAGAAAATGCAGCTAAGGACATAATAGTTTGACTTGCTTATGGAAAATGACAGTTTGTTGTTTGTCTTAGGATTTTACTGCTATGAACAGATACCATGATCAAGGCAACTCTTATAAGGAGATTTAATTGGGGCTGGCTAACAGACATGTTCAGAGGTTCAGTCCATTATCATCATTCAGGAACATGGAAGCATCCACATAAGCATGGTGACAGAAGAACTGAGAGTTCTACATCTTCATCTGAAGGCTGCTAGCAGAATACTGGCTTCCAGGCAGCTAGGATGAGGGTCTTAAGGACCACACCCACAGTGCCCACAGTGACACACCTACTCCAACAGGGCCACCCCTTGTAATAGTGCCACTCCCTAGTCTGAGCATATACAAATCATCACATTGTTTCTGTGGTTGTTTGTTTGTTTGTTTGTTTGTTTGTAGCAGTTTGACTTGTCACAAGACAGGCATATGAAAATGAAAACAAGTTAATTTATCTCTAGTTTTGAACATACTCACTAAACATTAGGACTTAGTAAAATTGATTTTCTAAACTGCCAAGATGGGAGATAATTTTTAAAGGAGGAAAGTGTATTTAAAGCATCTGGGAGTAAAGTTGTGTGAGGAAAAGCAGGGTACCCATATCGTATGCACTGTGTACCTATTGACTTGACTCTTGCATGTGTTATCTATAAATCTCAGAGATGTGAAAGTAATGTTTCCACAAAAGAATCCCAAACCATCTGACACATATAACACATCTGACCTCCCCCTACACAGAATCAAAGAAACAATCTTTAGAAAAAAATTATATGTCTGTATTGCATATTGGGTACCTAATGCTAATTATGGTCTTATATGTATTTAATAATTTAAATTTTACAACTAAAATGCATACTACTTATCCATTTCATATAGATGGGGAAACTGAATCATTTTTAATTTATAAGTGTTTCAAGTTACTAATAATGGGCTTAGCTGAGATTTGAACCCTGAATTTTTTTGTCTCAAAGTCCATGTACCAAAGCCCTGTGCTAATCCAGGCCCAGAGTTTCACGGGAAAGTATTTTTCCAAAGACAGTGTACTTGTTCGTGCCTGCAGATGTCATTGCTCGTAATTAGGCTATGAGCTGTGAACCGTTGAACTCTTTCAGGAAGAATCTGAAGGTTATTCACCTCTGAGTTTACCTCAGCAAATACTTGAACATTCTTGATTGCTCACAGGTGAATAAATATATTGGAACCTAATCCCCGTGGAAAGGACATCACGGTCACACTCTTTCCAGAGGGTTAGAAACATGTAGAAATCACACTTCAATTCTGGATTCTCAAGAAACAAAGCCCCTCATTCATTCAAACATTCATAACTGAAGTCTACTAAGACTAAAGAAATAACAACAGTAGGATGGTTAAGTCTAATTGATGATTTGATGTAATCTAGAATGGCCTGGGAACAGAGTCTCATTTGCTGATTGCCTACTCTTTGTTTTGGATGTGAGTGTGGCTGTAGATGTGGCTGTAGATGTTGATGTGGATGTGGATGTGGATGTGGCTGTAGATGTAGATGTTGATGTGGATGTAGATGTAGATGTGGATGTAGATGTGGAGGAAACTGTCCTAATTATTTAATTGATGTGTTAGAATACAGCCTAGTGGAGAGCTTACCAATCTCTGGTCAGAGATTCTGAACTGGAAAGATCAGGCTTACACAAGCCAGCAAGTGAACATTCTTCTCCTTGCTTGACTAGATGTGATGTGTGATAAGCTGCTTCCAGTTATTGCAGCCACACCATCCTTGTTACAGAGTACCCTCAAGTAACCTTGGATTTCAAGTGAAAAGGCTTTCTGCCAAGGCATCTTATCTTATCAGTGAAAACAAAAGGAGAGCAAGGTTCAAACAAGAACTCAGACCACCTCAGGCAGCCTTGAGATCCTTAGAGGAAATCTGGAGGCACATACAGTTTCCCAGGGTTCAATGGCAACACTCTGAAAGGCCTGTTTGGAGACTAGGCCAATAGCTACCAGATCTCAACTTCTGTCAACAATAATGTTGGGGTTTTTTCTGTTTAGATCTCATGTTCTCCCATTATCACATTGATTCATTATTGGATCATTAATCAGTTGGGATTTCAGGAGTAAGATGCAAGATAGAAGGATTGACCTAAAAGAATATAAAAGGTTTAAGAGTCACCGTTTTTAGATATCTACAAATCTGTTAGAGGCAGTGATGCAAGCTGCAGCTCTCAGGCTCTACGGGGATCAGGAACAACTCTTTTGGCTATACACAAGGTAAACAAAATATTTCATTGAGTATACAATGGTCTATCTCTTCACAGATCTCTAACATTGAACAAATAGCTGTGTATCCTTATGCCTCAGTGTTCCCATGTAAGAAACAGACAAGAGCTGGACCAGAAGCTACCAAAGGTCTATCCTGCTCTGACATTGGCGACAACAAGGACATCGAGGCATACATCATCATAAATCAGGGGATAAAAGCCTGAGGAGGAGGAGGAGGAGGAGGAGGAGGAGGAAGAAGAGGAGGAGGAGGAGGAGGAGGAGGAAGAGGGACTTCACTTTGGGCTAGCAATGTCTGATAAGGAAGAAGGTCCAATCCAGATCTCTCTGCTCACCACTCCCTGTGCCCTTTGACAGTCATTATGGTACCTCTTATAGAATCCCCAGAAGCTACCAATGCAAAGGAAGGCATGGAGGAAGGGAGTGGGTGAAAAAGACAGAGGGAGGGGGGAAGGAGGAAGTGAGGGTTTCCAAATTACTGGAAATTTCTTCTAAAAGTAGGTGCTAAAACAGAATGCAAGAATCTCAAACCACAATTGCTTTAGCAGTTCTTTCAACTACTAAAAACAAGTCTGCAAAAGCAAAAGAACAAAAAAAGAAAAAAACAAAACAAGTGCTGTCAAGTGCCCATTCCTGGGCCTTCTAGTGCAACAGAACACCAATAGGCAAACAGTGAAGAACTGTCTTAATAGATTCTTCAAAGAAGTAAACTTTCCCAAATTCAAGCATATCTTCTCTTCCAAAAGACTGATAAATCTGAGATGAAACTAAGTCACGTGGACACAGAAGGAATCTAGACTCTTGTCTATTTATTTACAAATATGTACCGTTCCTAAGCCATATGGTTTGAACAAAGACATCAAAACGTGAAAACAACAGCAGGCCTCAGGCATAGCTGCTGTAGCGACAGCTCAGTTTCCAGGTCTGGACGGTTCTCACAGAAACATCCACTCACATTCTGTTCAGTCAACAGCACTTCTGTTTTCCAAATATATCTATAGAAATCTCCCCTTTCCCTTGTGGGAGAACTAAATGAATGCTTTGAACATCCCACTCCTAAAAGTTAGCCTTCCCTGTACAAGTGATCTTTACATCTTTACATTTATAGTGGTGACTTAAGTAGTGTTTCAACTATGAAAGCAAACTAGCTCCATGGTCTCCAGCATTTTTGCTGTCTCTGCACTACCTCATTTCAGCATCTCTGGTGTCCTCTGCTGCCACCCAGCTATCTCAGGATCTCTTCTCATCCCACACCTTGCTGCTGACACCCAGTCTGTCGTTAACAATATCCTGAAGGTTCCTTTGTTCCCCTCAGATGGAAATAGGGTGCTGACAAAGTGTCAGGACCCTTAATCTTAGTGTCACTTCCCCATGGAAACTGGAGCTAGTTATCTTGGGCTGCTTCCTGGAACTCTTCCAGGCACTGGGACCTGGAGCCTTTTAGGAACCTCAGCTCTTCACAGCTCTTCAGCTTCTGTGGCCTCAGCTCTCTGCTGTTTCTTGGCTTCTTGCCACTTCTTCAATCTGGTAGAAGGCAGCCCTGTCAGTTCACTGGACACATTTTAGAATCCTTCAGCAGTCTTAGCTGCTGCATCTAAGTACAATTGGGGGATGGTCTTCCCAGGGGTTATTTGACCATTTTGTTAGCAGCTCAGCCAATTCTACTAGTAATGAAGGTTTCAAGTTGATTAAATAAATAAATAAATAAATAAATAAATAAATAAATAAACAATAAAAATAAAAAACAGAAAAGGCTTTATTGAGGCCTAGGCTGCAACGGAGAAAAGGGGAGTACTGAGCAGAAACCCAGGAAGGAGGTTGCTTACAACTGCTCTGGTAATAGGTGAGCAGCTGCTAATGTAGCTGGTTGTATTTGTACACTGGCTCCTATCTGACAAGCATAAACATTTTGCGTAGCCAAATACAGTCTGTACAAGCATACTAGGTCTTCTTGGCCAAGTAGTCAAAGAAGAAGAGGTAGTACTCTATACAGATTGAGGGCAGCTTCAAGCTGTTGGTAGAGTCATCATGAACCATTTTAAGGGGCATCATCTGAACTTGATACGGCCAAGCTCAATCTTCCAGAGTCTGATGCATAACATCTGGACTGACTGTGGGCTAAAACAATTTCACCTAAAGCAGAAGCCACAAGAGTTGCAACCAACTTCTTTCAAAGTCTGTGGAGAAATTGGAGCCTCGCTGAGCTGCCTAAGATGTTTAAACAGCCATAACTTTCATGATGAGAGCTCAAGGGAATCTCTGCAGAAATGCAGCTTTCTCAGAAGTTCCTGTGGTTTCCACTACAATAGCATGCTCTCTTGTGTTGCTTCTGGGCTCTGTTAATCTCCAGGAAGGACAGTGGAAGCTCCAACGGACTTCAGAACTGCTTGATATAAGATGCTCTCAGACAACCATTGGACGGAACACAGGGTCCCCAATGGAAGAGCTAGAGAAAGGAGTGAAGAAGCTGAAAGAGCTTGCAGCCCCATAGGAGAAACAACAATATGAACTAATCAGTACTCCCCACCCAGAGCTTCCAGGGACCAAACCACCAACCAAAGAGTACACATGGAGTAACCCATGGCTCCAGCTGCATATGTAGCAGAAGATGGCCTTGTTAGTCATCAATGGGAGGAGAGGCCCTTGATCCTGTGTAGGCTTGATGCCCCAGTGTAGGAAAATACCAGGACAGGGAAGCAGGAGTGGGTGGGTTGATGAGCAGGAGGAGGAGGGATGTGATAGGTGGTTTTCAGAGGGGAATCCTGGAAAGGGGAAAACATTTGAAATGTAAATAAAGAAAATATCTAATAAATTAAACAAAAAAAGAAAGAAAGAAAAGACTCCAAATCAGAACTCATCCTCTGCCTGACTTGGAATATGTACTGGATTCCAATTCCTGCCAGGCATAGAGAAGGGGTTTGACAGCTGTCAATCAAGCAGCCAAATTACACATACCTGACAGTTTCAGAGAAGAAGAAGAGAAGGAGGAGAAGGAGGAAGAAGAAGAAAGTATAAGTAGTACTCACAACAAAGATCTATCATGAAATCAACACTCTTCTGCAATGAGATTTATCTAATAATAATGTTTAACCCTTGACCCCAAACCTTCAGAAAGTACTGCATCTTCTTCACATGTCTTGTCTTTCTCCACAACATAGTCTAAACCGTACTCCTGTTCAAAACATTCCTATTTACATCTTAAATATTGAATACATCATTGTGAATTTATATGATCCAAAAATTATATTGTATAAAAGGTACATCTTAGAGAGATAGCACAAAATAGTGTATAAGAATTGCTTTCAAATTACCCAAGGAGCTAAAGGGGTCTGAAACCCTATAGGAGGATCAGTAACATGAACTAATCAGTACTCCCTGAGCTTGTGTCTCTAGCTGCATATGTAGCAGAAGATGGCCTAGTGGGCCATCATTGGGAGGAGAGGCCCTTGGTCTTTCCAAGATTATATGCCCCAATACAGGGGAATACCAGGGCCATGAAGTGGGAGTGGGTGGGTTGGAGGGTATAAGGGAATTTTGGGATACCATTTGAATTGTAAATGAAGAAAATATCTAATAAAAAACTAAAAAAAAAAAAAAAGAATTGCTTTCAGGATCAAACAATAGTTTTTTATTAAAATTATTTATTTATTCATTTTACAACCCACCCTTCTTATCCTCCCAGTACACCCTCCTGTAAGTCTTCCCCCCATTCTCTTTAGAAGACCTTCTACCCCATCCCACCCCATCCCTTGTGGAGAACTAGCTGTAGGAATTACATCACTGGGGGAAGTTTATAGCCCTACCCCACTTCCAATTCACTCTCTCTGATTCCTGCTTGAGGTTGAATATATGACTGCTCACATTGTTGGTCCAACCACTTGCTTCCATTTGTCCCTTGACATCATGGATTCTCCCTTTAGAAACTTAAGCCAAATGGTTGCCTTTGCTCTAGTCACAGGCTACTAGGAAGCTGGCCCCCGTGAAGGCGGTTGCAGGGCCATCCAAGGTGTGTGATAGGAAAAAGCCCGGTATGAACTATTTGAAACATTCGTGGCTGTGGTTGCACCTTCAGAAGCCAAAGAAAGCTGCTGTAGTTACCCTGTAGTTTCCTCAAAGCATCTGTGCAGTATTCAAAACAGCAAGCTCAGACATAGGGTGGGCTGGCTAGTTGTTTAACTGACCGTTATTTTGTTCAAGGAATTCGAGACAGCAAAGAAGAGTCCAACAGCTGCCATCAAAGCAGTTAAATTTCCCCATTCCCTCAATGTCTAGTTATACCCAGGAAAATATTTACTAGCAGAAATGTATGCATTAATAATCATACCATTAACAACAGTGATTATGTCACATTTTTAACAGCATCTTAATGATGTTTAACACCTGCTGATTGGCCCGGGGGGGGGGGGGGGATTCCCTCTTCTGTCTCAAAATTATTTATTGTAATAAAAATATAAGAAGAAAAAGTATATCCTGGGGGTGTGTTTCATCTGAAAACTCAAGAAAATGCTTAGAAATAAAGGTTTGGGATTGGCTGGAACAAGGATCCAAGAAATTTGGATGAGGGTACTTCTGAATTCCAACAGATTAGAGGGAAAAGGTAGTGGTTCGGATATATAATCTTAAGGAATCATGGTTTATGGGACAGGTAGAAGAGTCAGGCTAGGAGGAAAACCAAAAAAACATGGACATGCAAGTCGAGGTTTGGTAGGAAATATAGTTATTACTATTTAAGAATACTGAGCTTGGCCTAAGCCTGTCCACTCTACATGGGTGATATACCGCCCAGAGCAGCCTACTTTCTCAGTACACTGGAGCCTAGCCTGACACTTAAATACATTGTAACTTAAACAACATCCTTTAGAGTTTGCTCAGATCATATCTGTGAAAAGCAAGGGTCTCTCCAGCCAGGCAAGCTTCCCTGTGACAGTCTTCCTTGTCTCTATCTGCACTTTTTGGTCTAGAGTGTTTTGATATTTTAGAGGGTTTTTTTTTTTTTCACAATAAATTTGCTGAACTTAAGCAGCTTTGTAATTAGCGTTTTAAAAACAAGGAAGGAAATGAATTGCAGAGTGGAAGACTCCTTATTGTCATGTTGTAAAGACCCTTAAGTATTTCTAGAGTCTTAAGGACTTCTGTTTCTGTTTTAGAATTATCTGAAATACAAAGCTGAAATATGGCTCATTGGCCAAGTGCTTGCCTTGCACGCTCAGGGTGTGAGTTCAATCGTCAGCACCAGCACTAAGAGCTATTGCATTGGATGGTATGGATCTAGTGCCTTCTTGCTGTGTACTTGTTGGCTGGTGATATAACAAGCTAAAGGGAAAATAAATCTTCTGTGTTACAAAAGAAAGAAAGAAGGAAAGAAAGAAAGAAAGAAAGAAAGAAAGAAAGAAAGAAAGAAAGAAAGAAAGAAAGAAACTTGCTTTTTGAAGCTATGATAGGAAAACTTTACACATCAGCATTACTAGAGAACAAAAATATGGTGTAAGCAATAAAGTGAGCACCATAGCATTGTATACACAGGAGAGGAGTGCAGCTTCCTGGAGAAAAGATGCTTTAGAGTAGCAGAAAGAACTATCTTAGCTTTTCCTTGATATGAGAATTATGTCAAAGAGTCAATTTTTAAAAAGGAAGCATTTAACTTGGCTCAAACCTTCAAATATCTTGGTTCAAGCTCTTGCCAGCATTGATTCTGGACTCACAGTAAAAGACCTTTATGGTGGTTCAACATGAGGTAGACATTTCTTGCTCCATAGTTGGCATGTAGACAAGAGGTAAGATGCCCCTTCAACGGTACACCTCCCAGGGCTCTAACCCAGATATTCCCAACTCACTATGTTTTCAGAACTTCCCAAATGTTGTTTTCAAACATCACCAGGTCAAGATCAGACATTTGACAAATGAAATTATAGAGTACATTTTATAACCAAACCATAGCAGGTAGGATAAGAAAACACTCAATTTAAGAGCTAATTTTTTTTCTTCCTTTGGTTTTCTGTTTCAGTGTCATTAATTTTTCCCAAGCTTTCCAATAGAGTGATTTAGTGCCTCAAGATGCTATGTTTCAAACTGTCAAAGGAAAGTTCCACAGAAGTAAAGAAGGCAAAGAAGAAAATTCAACAAGTTATTGCAACAATGGAGATTTCCTTTTCCCTCGAATGAGAACACAGTACAGATTTTGAGCCCTGGAGTTAATCTGTTAGCTAGCACTGTCAGATAAGAATGGTAAAGGAAGATTGGTCAGGCAATAAGAGCATCTGTGTTTGCAGTAGTGGCACAGGCCTTTAATCCCAGCACTTGGGAGGCAGAGGCAGGTGGATTTCTGAATTCGAGGCCAGCCTGGTCTACCAAGTGAGTTCCAGGACAGCCAGGGTTATACAGAGAAGCCCTGTCTCGAAAAATAAAAAAATAATAATAATAAAAAAAAAGAATAAAAAGGAAAAAAGAAAAGAAGAGGGGAAGAGAGGGGAGGGGAGGGGAGGAGAAGAGAAGAGAAGAGAGGAGAGGAGAAGAGAAGAGAAGAGAAGAGAAGAGAAGAGAAGAGAAGAGAAGAGAAGAGAAGAGAAGAGAAGAGAAGAGAAGAGAAGAGAAGAGAAGAGAAGTTAGGCTCCATTTCCTTCTCAGAGACTAGGAGTGAGGAACAGAGTTTCTTTAATGGGTACAATTCAAAGAGTAGCTTCTTTTGAGGAGACATTTCTGGGTTGTAAATTGTCAAAACTCTGGAAGAATATTTACATTTCAAAAGAGAAAGAGAAAGAACTTACAGCTGCAAACTTTCCTATGCATATGTTCTAAGGAAAGGTAGGCAAGAAGCCTACAGTCTATAGGGAAACCATGTAAGGTTAAGTCAAGCAGAGGCAATGTTACAGCTGACTTGGCCATGACCTACAAGCATATCAGACTATTCGACCCACTTTTCCTAAATGTATTTGTCTCTTCCTTTTTCAGTCTTGATAAGTCACTCTCTATTTTAATTCTAAATGATTCTCTTACTTTTTGTAGTTTTCCATAACAAAATGCAATAAACTGGATGAGTTTAAAACAACAATACCCCATTTTGCAGAGTTTAGAGGCTAGTGTGACTTCTTGGGATTTTGGTTAATATCAAGTGTAATTTACAGGCTAGGAAAACTATTATCAGATTGTTACTAGAGTTGTTCGAGGGTTTCATTTTGGATCCTGAAGCTTCCAATAAACTAGGTACGACCATCAGTCCAAATTTAACAAGGTAATTAAAAACCAATAGTAAAAAAGTAGAAAAAAAAAAGATTGTTTCAATGTAACCACACTGGAAAGAGGGACAAAATTCCAGAGAATACTTTAACATAAGATAGTAACATAAGAGTCATAACATAAGGATAGTATTTAAATGGAAGGCAAGAGACATACATGTCAAATCAGGTCCTGTTCATCAGGGACCCACCACTCTCTTTGCTCCAGTCTTTTCTGCAACTTCCAGCTCCTAATGTGACCTTCCACATCCATACCAAGACAGACCATTAAGCTTTTCTTTCAACACTAAATGTGTTCTTTAGCCACAGCCCCAAACTCTTACAAATTCTTTCTCCCAAACCAATCCCAAGTCTCTTACCCAACTGGTAAGGTAGTCACAGCAATGGTTGAAGTTCCAAGTACCAATTTTCTTTAAGAATTACTTTCCTTTCTGCTGTGACCAAATACCTGATAAGATTCAACTTAAGGGAGGAGTGGCGTACTTTAGCTCGTAGTTTGAGGGTACAGACCATTATGGTGTGGACCACAATGGCAGAAATGGGAAGCTGTTTGTCACGCTGTGACAACAGTCAGAAAGCAAAGAAAGATAAGTGCTGGTGTTCCACTGGCTTCTTCCTCACTGATTATTCAGTTAACAGCCCCATGGGATGGTATTGGCTATACTTAAGATGTACCTTCTCTGTTGAGTTAAGCAATCTATAAATTCACAGACCTAAAGGTGTGTCTCCTAAGAATCTCCAAAGCCAGACCAGTTGAGAATGGAGACTGGCCACCACAAACAACATGACTCATTGTTCCTTGTTTATTTATTCACATAATATAAATAACTCCTCAAAAAATATTTCTTCATGTGAATCATTGATGCAGAGTTAGTTGTTCTTACAGTACCAATTGGTCTTTTCTTCAGAATGCTTCAGCTTCTGCCGGAAGATTCCACTTACAATTTTTCATGAAATGGGAAAGTCATGCACTTGATTGTAGAATACTTCAAGCAGTTAGAGTTTGAATATAAAGGTTACTAAAGAGTCATATCTTCAATGCTTGGTTGACATAAGGAAATGCTACAAAGAGAAAGGTGAACCATGAAGGAACTAGCCTTATCAATGGACTAATACACTGATAAGTTCATAGTTGAGAGGGTTATTGGTATATAGACAGAGTTAGAAAAACGAGGTCAATGGGGACATCACTTTGAAAGGTAAATTGTTTTCAGAGACTCCTCCCACTCCATTCTGATTCCCATCTGCCATGATGTTTAGATTTCTGTTCCACAACTCTTCCTTCAGTGTAACTTGCTGCTCCAGCACAAGCCCATAGCAATGGAGCTAAGTGACCACTGATTGAAACGGTTAGCTGAATCCATCTTTCCTTTAAGGTGATTTCTGGGAAATCGTTTGTCATGGTGGCAGGCAGTGATCAATAGGGTGGGCCTAAAGCTTCCTACATCATCTTTCTCACTATGTTATCACTGTTTGATTGCAGACACTCTACTGTGTTATCATCCTTCGGGATTTGGGATTTGTTCTTCACAAAGTAAATTTCCTGCTGCTTAGGTGTTGTGCTACAGCAAGTGGAAAATTGATCAGTGCAACTTCTAACCAAGCATTTTGCTTCAGGCCTCTTTCACCCAACATTCTGCAATATGGAGGCGTCTGAGTCCTAAATCAACCTGCTGCTTACTGACACCCCTTTCATATTTATTCATAAAAATACCTGCTCTCCCATGGGTGATTATATATTATTTCTCCTTTTTGGCCTCCATTTGCCATTTCTAGGACTTCTCTCTTCATCTTCTAGTGCTTACAGTCCTTTGTGTGAGAGTGTTTTCTGATGGCATTCTGTCCATCTTACTAGTACATTAGGGGAAATTATAGGAGCAAATGAGTGAGTACATTTCTATGCTATAATGAACTGAAGTTCACTTTTTTTTTTTTTTTTTTTTTTTTTGGTTTTTCAAGACAGGGTTTCTCTGTATAGTCCTGGCTGTCCTGGAACTCACTTTGTAGACCAGGCTGGCCTCGAACTCAGAAATCCACCTGCCTCTGCCTCCTGAGTGCTGGAATTAAAGGTGTACGCCACCATGCTCAGCTTGAAGTTCGCTCTTATTACCTTTTAACAAGTATAGATTAAGGCACTGAATATGTCCATTATTGCTGAGAGGAAAAGTCATCAGTGATAAAGGCCTCGAGTTACCAGAGAGGAGCAAAGTTACTCTTCATAGGAGAAAGGGAAGATCTGAGGGCAGGAAACTACACGGAAGAGTGGGGAGATTACACAGGAACTGTGACAGTCAATTGAGTTCCCTGTGTTAGACAAGCAGTGATTCATGTTCTCCTCCAAGTATTCCATGCAACAATGTCATGATTCTTTTCTGTCATCATCACAGGTAGGCTTTATGAGAAAAGTTATGAATTGTGAATTAACCCTGTAAATGGAGGGGAAAAAAGCAGTGTTTGGGATCTATAGATTCTTATTTCCCTTTACTTCTTTTTCTTCACATTCTTCCATGCAACAAATATTAAATATTATCTGTCAAGGTCTTATGCTAGATATATATATAGAGAGAGATTATAAACATCAGATTTAAGTAGACTTATTGGGCATTTGGGAAAAGTAGGATGTGAATTGCCATAATGAAAGTACTATAGAAATGAGCAGACCTAATGATGTGATCTCTGAACTTCTGTTACCACAAGGGAAGTGAGAGTATAAGAACTGTCATGGAGTTAATAGTAATGAACTGTTTACTTGAATACTGCTAAAATAATAAATTATAAATATTCTCAACACATGCACATTGGTAATGTAAGTGTTGATGCTATGCTAATTAACTCAATTATAATAATTCTTTCACAATTCATAAGCTTGTAAAGTCATGACATGTATGTCTTTAATACATATAATTTTTATTTAATAATATAATCTCAATTAAGTTAGAAGGAAAATGTCACTAAGAGAATGCCTATTTTATATGTAAATGTGTTATTAATATTTCAAGGTTTTTGTATATTTATGTTCCTGTGGGTTTCTGGTATGCACGTGGTATAACACTATTATCCCTTTGAGATATGGTCTCTCAAAGAACCTCAAGATAGTCTGGTTGTCATGAAGCCCTAACTATTCTCCTGTCTCTGATGCCCCCACAATTCTGGGGTTACAATCATATGTACCCAACCTAGATATTTATATGGTCACTGGAAGTCTTAAAGTCAGCTACTCATGCTTATACAGTAAGCCAAATGTATTAATTGAGACCTAACATATTAATTAATTAATTAATTATGCACAGAATTCCATAGTACTGGTTGGTTTTCAACAACTCAAAACAAGCCTAGATATATCTACAAAGAGTGAATCTTAATTGAGACAATACCTCCATAAAATGTGCCTATAGGGAAATCTTTGGGGTATTGTCTTTATTAATGATTGATGTTGGAAGACCCAGCCCACTGAAGGTGTTGCTACTCCTAGGCATGTGTTTCTAGAGGGTAAAATAGAATAGACCAGTAAGCAACACCCCTCCATTAGTTTCTTCTTCTGTTCCTGCCTCCAGGTTCGTGCTCTGACTTCCCTCAGTGATGGGGTATGACCTAACAGTTTTAAGCTGAAATAAACCTTTTATTCCTTAAGCCATTTTTGGAAATGAGATTTCTTAATAGCAATAGGCAACCTAAGGCAACCATAAAAAGAGTTAATACAAGGATAACATTCAAAATAACATCAAAATCTAGTATGTGAACCTGAAGCTGAGATCATATTTAGGAATAGCTATTCATTGTGGGCACAAATAGGAATTTGTGTAAGACACAGTTGAAGCAGATAAAGGAGAGGCTAATGTAGTGTGAACTTCATTCTCAAAACTGTACAAAACTATTCAAGCATCTGAAGATGAAGAAAGAACATGTTATTAAAAAATTTTCAAATAATCAGAATAGCTTTGTGGTGAACCTGTGGAACATTGTATAGGAGAGTGAAACGGAAGAAGATGGGCAGCAAAGAAGCCAGAAGAAAGACAGTTGTTGTCCATTTATCTACCATATACTATCTACATAGCTACCGTGTTGAAGAAGCAATACCGGCTACAAAAAGGCCAGTGACAAAGGAGAGAGAACAAAGGGATTCTGAGAGTTGCTAGTGGCTAATATCCATATAGACTGATGATTTGTTTAGGGGATAGAGAAGGAATCAGAACTTTCTGGCTTGTGCAACTGATTTACAGAAATCACAAATTGCAGACAAACTATCTGGAGAGATGGAGATCAAGAACAAAGACAGAATCCAGGATGCTGGCAAATAATGTTTGCTTATGGGGCGATGGTAGAGGCTAGACACTCCAGTTACAACCCAAGTTTAAGTGAGAGTCTAATGAATTTTCTTTGAGGTCTTTGTTGTTGTCATTGTTACTGTTTGTTTTGCTTACATTTGTTTCTGTTTATTTCCAATGCTAGGGAAGGAATCTAGAGTTTTAAATGTGCTAAGCAAGCCAAGAGAGTTACCATTGCACTCAACCTACAATTCTAATGGGTTTGGGGGTATTTATTTATTCATTTAATTTATTTATTTTATTTATTTTATTTAATTTTTTAGTGAACAAGACTTCAGGAATCTAGAAGACCTGTGTGTGGTTTGAATAAGAATGGCCTCATAGGCTCATATATTTATATGCTTGGTCACCAGAGTGTGGTACAATTTGAGAAGGATTAGGAGATGCAGTATTATTGAATGAGGTGTGCTGCTGGGGTAAACTTCGAGGTTTCAAAAGCCCATGTCAGCCCAAGTAGATCTCCTCTCATCCCCGCATCCATCCCTCCCTTATTTTCTCCCTCCCTCTTTCCCTGCCTATGGATCAGAATGTACCTCTCAACTACTTCTTCAGCTACTGCTCCAGCACCATATATGCCAACATGTTTCCTACCATGATGCTCATGGGCTAATCCTCTGAAACTACAAGCAAACCCCCGATTAAATGCTTTCTTTGATAAAAGAAATCCCAGCTTCATGGTATCTCTTCACAGCAATAGAACAGTGACTAAGACAGATCCCTATTAAACTTTGTAAGAATACCCAAGCCTTGAACTTGAACTGAAGCTGCTACTGTCACTGCTGGGTGGTATTAAAATCAGTGTAGAGATCCTCAAACAGTTGAAAATAGAACTTCTGTGTGACTATACTGCTTCCATACAGCTACATCATATAACTCAACCACTAGTGGGCATCTGGTTCAGAGGCAAAGACTTAGTACCCTATGGCAAAGATATTTAAACATCATTTTTCATTGCTGTTCTATTCACAATAGCTAAGAAATGAAATAAGCCTAAATGTCCATCGATTGATGAGCAGCAATGACAGTGCAGTACACATACGCAATACAATTTTATTCAGCTATAAATGAAGATGAAATTATTAAATGTATAGGAAAATGGATGGAACTGGGAAAAAATTATGTGGACTGAGGTAATTTAGTCAGAGAACAATAATGCCACATGTTCTCCCTTGTATGGAGATCTTAACTTCCTGTTTTTTAGAACTCTGATTTTAAGTTGAAGTGTATATAGAGGCCAGAGAATGGCCAAGCATGGAATGGTGGGAACATTGAGGTAAAAGGATAATAAAATGTACTAGATATAAAAGGATGGAGGGAAAGGGGCCTAATGATGGTCAAAAGGTAGGGGTGGACACCATGGTTACCAAAAATAAAGGAAGTATGAATATGGATAAGCTACACAGAAACCTACTACTTTGTAAACTATCTACTAGTGTGTGTGTGTGTGTGTGTGTGTGTGTGTGTGTGTGTGTGTGTCTTTGTGTCTATGTGTCTTTGTGTGTAATGGACTGGAGGTACCCTATATATAGATAATACTTCTGCTACTTCTCCCAGAATATTGATGGTTCAATTTTGTCTTGTTTTCATGAACATCTCAGTGCCAGGATAGGAATCTTCTTTATGAGTCATTGGTCTGAGAGGTGCCAGGGCTCCAAAATAATACAGCCTATTGTCATTCATTACTTTTGCTTGCTCACTAGAAATATATGGTAAGATTCTGTTACCGCAGATTCAGGTTATAAGACACAGAGAAACCAAGATAGAAATGAGCTGGATGGTTCTTTCTGCCTGGCTGATATACACACTATTGAAAGGTTCTGTGTAGGCTGTTGGAGAAAAAAACTGAGGATTTGTCTTCCTTAGCTGTAGAGCCCATGTCCTATAATATGTGCCAGGCAAGATTCACTGCTCATGCAGTCATAGTATTATATTTGTGGGGAGTGAAGCATTTATCACTCCACAAATTGAAAATGCATGCCTGATTCTCTAAACTATGTCAAAATCCTATGTGTAAGAAGGTCATAGGCCCTAGTGGAGGACCTATTCCTGTTGTTTTGCTAAATATACATGTGAAACTGCCCTCTAAGTAAAATTTGCACCAATAGACCAGTAGTCTTCTCAATATATGTCAGAGATGCTTCTTTTTACAATAGGTGATGGTTTATACAGAGCCTTATATCTAGTCAATATGCTGAGAATAAATGACGGTTGAATGTTCACACATAAATAAATGTTCACTCTATCACCCTTGAAGAATTAGAGAATACTGTGCAAGTGAGATGGAAAGAAATCAGATTCAGAAGATGGGGGGATAGGCATGAAATATTTTACATGGAGAAAGGGGCAAGAGGATGAGTAGAAAAATGGGAATAAAGACCATGGTTAACAAAGCAAAGAAGTATGTGACATAGTCACTGCAGTCATAAACACAAAACATACCATCACAGACCTGCACAAGACTGGGCACTTCTATGTTTTGTCATGAATGAGCTAGGAACATTGATAGATAGATAGATAGATAGATAGATAGATAGATAGATAGATATCCCTTGTTTTCTCCCTTTCTCTTTCTTTCTACTTCCCTTCCCTCTTCTTTTCTCTCCCTCCCTCCATCTCTCCCTCTTGCTCTCCCTCCTACTTCCCATCTCTTCCTCCTTCCCTATTTTCCCTTCTCCCTCCTCTCCATTTCTTCATTTTCTCCTTCCTCCTTTATCTCCTTACCTTCTCTATCTTCCTCACCTTCTACCCTCCCTCTCCCTTTCTCCCTTTCAGTGTGTGTATGTTTATGAGACAGAGAGTCCTTGATGGCATTTATCATACCTGATTAATTATAGTTTCTCTTAAGTTTAGAGAGTGCTCATTACCTAAGGGTCAAAGGAGGAGAAAGAGGAAAAAAACAATCATTCCAATCACCCCAGATAGATCTGTTCTATAGTGTTGGCAGCTCTTTTCTTTGGGACACAGAAATGTAATTAAAAATTAAACATTTGGCTAGAAATGACTATGACATGAGAAATCAGTAAGATACACGGTTCACCATTACAAGCTAATAATTTCGTAAAAGACGATGGAAAAACAAGCCTTTATTTCTACAAGCCTGAATAGAAGATCCTGTGGATTGAATGCCATGCAACACATAGTGTCTAACTGCATCGCCACATCAGGGGACGCTTTGGGGTCCAGTCACTCCATGGATCACTAGGACAGAAAAGAGTGCAGCAATCTGGGGCTTTGTGTTTGCTGGTTTATTTTACTGTTTTCTTCCTCTAAAAATGTTTGTTAAAATATGAGTTGTTTTACTTTACCAAAAGCTAACATTATTTAACATCCCCAAACATCTTGTAAAAAGAATAGACTAGCCCATATTTTAAATTTTGTTCCTGTGAATCATAAAAAATACAAATGAGAAGAAAATTACAGAAGCTCAATGATTCTCCATGCTTAGACCTAATAATGTAGCTGGTAGGTCTGCCGGGTCCTTTCATCACCACATGGGGTCATCCCAACCATGTGTAGTTGGCATATCATTTGCATGTTGGCAAGACAATTACTTAAATTGTGCAGGGGAGAAAAAAAAAGACAGAACCCAAACAGAAAATAGACACCCTTTTAATAACATGCATTAAATGAGGAACCGTTTTCTTTCATGAGTATATATTACTTGACCTTCGGCAGAGACAAGTTCATTGGATTTAATTTTGAGGAAATGATTTTTTTCCAGCTGGAGATGGTTTGATTTGACTGTGGGTTAGGATGCAAACAGGCTATTAGAATAATATTTTAGCTTTTTTTTCCCCTAAAGAATGGCCCATTAGCTGCTTGTGAATATTCACCCTCCTGCGTCCTACTCCATCATGTTCAAGGCAGAGCTGTAATATTATAATGTTTTCATTGATGTAATTAATAACAAACATTACTCATTAACTTGGTTAACACCAAATTGAACACTTGACAAATGTACTCAGGACCTTGCCCTTATAAATTTAATATAGATAGGAGGGAAATTATTGACCCTACAATAGGAAATCAAGGGCATTACTGTAGAAATAAACTGTGAGAGTTGAGAATACATTTTCCTGAGGTTTTCTGCTTGTTTGTTTGTTTGTTTGTTTGCTTGTTTTTATTTTATTCCTTTTTGGTTTTTCCTTTTTATTTTTTTGTTTTCTTTTGAGGGGAAGTTGATTATGAAGAGATGGGGAGATGAGTAGAAATGGGGTGCATGACTCACAAAAATAAATAAAAAGTAAAAAACTAAAAAAATACCAGAAGCAAGAAGAATACTGCAAAAAGCAATAAAGTGCAACACAGAAGTTCTAAACCACCAAATAATAATAACAACAACAACAATAATAATAATAATAGTAAGATGATGATGATCATGATCCACCACCCTGTTCCATTTTTTTGTTCCAATTATCTCTTGTGTAATCTTGTGCAATCAGAAAATCTAAGGAGTAGAACACATGAAAACCCATCCCATCACAAGTGTACATCCTGTAACCATTAAAACATGTGCTTAGGAGAGAATCAACTTATCTCAAAATGTCACAAGGGACTGAATAATTACAATTGAAAGACAGAGAATAGGATTTTAAACCACACCACATTCATTTGGAATTTGGTTAGAGGCTGGGTTTGTATTTATATTTGTGTTATTTGAAAGAAAAATTAGAATGTACAACAGACTTTCTTTCCTGTCCTAGTCCAGCCCTTGACCCACATGGTCAGCTGGGGTTGGATGCTGGGGATGTGAAGTGCTATAAAAACAGGTGGACACTGGCATGAACCTGGCCAGACAAAATTACCAGGTATCCAGAGAGGAAATTGGGTTCCAAGAGGCCAAGGCAGGTTACCATTTTATCCATTGTATAGGTCAGGAAGTGAAATGGAGAGGTTGATCTTGAAAATAGTCCCACAGCTGGTTAATTACAGTACTGGGAACCAATTCTAAGTTTTCTGCTTCCAAAGCCCTCATTTCCCCCCACAAGGCTGTCTCCTGAAAAACAACAAAAAAAAAAGCCTCAGATGGCATCTGATCAACAAAACACCTTTACAATTAGCCTTCCTGTGATAAGAAAACCAGAGCAAGCCTGTATGCCTCAGACTTCCCTAACCTTTGTCCATTTTGCTTAACCTCCACTAAAGCTTTACTTTTCCCATCCTGTGAGTCTCTCAGATATACTCCCAAGAACTGAAGTCTTAACATCTAGAAATGAGGGCGGCCATCTTCCTTTCTATTTCAAACTTGCCAGGCACACATCTGTATCTCGAGGACATGTGTTGTGGGGAGACTCAAAGAAATAGAATATTCTTCTGGGTTGATGAGAACATAAGAGTTGGAAAAAAAAAAGTCTTCTAAGCTAAGGATAAAACAAATAACAAAAGTAAAATCCAATGAGCATTCCAGCCAACCACAGGGCAAAGTTGGAAGAGAGGATTTGAGCAAGAGCAGATTTCTGAGTTCGAGGCCAGCCTGGTCTACAAAAGTGAGTTCCAGGACAGCCAGGGATACACAGAGAAACCCTGTCTCAAAAAACCAAAAAAAAAAAAAAAAAAAAAAAGCACTTTTCAGAGGTCTGGTGTGAGACCACAGAAATGAGAGTCAATTTCATAAGAGCATAAAGAAACGTGTTTATGTGGGCATAACAATGGCTCCATTCTTTATTCTGGGATTCTGCCAGGTCCAACTTGGCCTTGACAGGGATGGAATGACGTGGTTCTTGCCCCTGGGACAGGGCCGGTAGGAAAGGGCTTCCCCGAGGGTCAATGGCTGCTGTGGGCATAAGGTTTGTTTGTATAATAATGTACATATTTTCAAGTTCCTCCTCTGAGGAATGTCCTCCCTGTTCATGGTAACACAAAGAAACAGCATGAGTCTGAAAGGCTAAGGTGTGGTTAACCGGTCTTAGCTGCACCAGGCCCTTCAGGACAGCTATGAGGGGGAAAAATCTCTGAAAACATGAGTTCAAGTATAATTTCTCAACTATGCAAAACTAAAGATGCAATATGAATTATATGAGGGGCTTCATGAATCTAAAAGAACAAAAGCAGCTGCCCTTTTGTGAGCCAACTGCTCCAGAGAGATAAGTAAGGAAGGAGACTCTGGGATTTTGGGAGTGGTGATTACAGGAGATCACACCCAGCTAAGTTTTTTATTTAAGCCTACAAAGGCAGACTAAGATTCCTGAGTCAAGGTTAGCCTAGGAAAAAAGGGAATTTAGGTCCAGGCACAGGTGTGATAGAAATGGTAATTTCAGGACTGGGTCCCACCCAGCTAGTTATCAACTGTGCTTAATAAAGGCAGGCAGAACTTTGCAGAGAGATCTGGGGAGAAAGGAGACAGGACTAGCAAGTCTAGCACTCTAACCCACACTATCCTGGAGCTCCCTCCTCCTGCCTTAGCATTAGAGCTGGAAGCAGAAGCGGGAACCCTCAGGTTCAGCATTTTTTTTTTTTAAAGATTTATTTTATTTATTATATGTAAGTACACTGTAGCTGTCTTCAGACACTCCAGAAGAGGGCGCCAGATCTCGTTACGGATGGTTGTGAGCCACCATGTGGATGCTGGGATTTGAACTTATCACCTTCGGAAGAGCAGTCGGGTGCTCTTACCCGCTGAGCCATCTCACCAGCCCTCAGCATTATTTTTAATTAGCATAATTATACCAAGCCTTGAGGATAAAAAACGCAAGAGCCCATTGTGGATAAGCTTACCTGGAATCCCAGCTTTCAGGCTTCTGGACCAACATTGAGCCTATATCTCTAGGGCAAAACGGGTAGGCCAGTTTAGACGGGAGCCACTTCAAACTTGTCCTAAACCAAGGGGAATATTCACCACAGATATGGCTATGAATGTGCCATCAAATAGCCTTGTCAGGTCAGGGCAGCCGGTATCACTAATACCCCAGGTTAAACCTGGAGAAAAGCAAAACTACAACTCCGATTTTTGGCACATGAAGTTCCGAGGTTTCAGTCCCTTGGAAGGGTCCGACCCGATCCAGGATCTCAGGAGAATCTCTGAGCTATGCTATCATTGGCTGAGGCCAGACATGATCATCATGGAGGAGATTCTGGATCAGTTGGTGTTGGAGCAGTTCCTGACCTGCATGTCACCATGTCACTAGAGCTGCAGACCTTAGTCAAGGAGAGTGGAGTGAAGAACTGCAAAGACCTGGAAAATATGTAGAGGGACAGGAAACCGCACAAGTGGTCGATAATCTACTTCCAAAGACAGGCATACCTCCTTCTGGATCCCAGAATTGGGAAGGCCACAGAGGATAAATGGGATCATGTGGATTTGTCCCAAGAGCACCTGTCCTATGAGAGCAAGGAGTCTCTCAACAGAGACCAGGCCATCCCGGAGCAGCAGAACCTCTCAGAGACTGAAGGGCCATCCATCAGCCAGGAAGAGGACATTTTGCTGGGAGTGATTCCTGAGAGGAGACGGCCGATTACCTGAGACCTGGGCAGAGCCTGGGGAGTGACTCAGTTCCTGACTGGGAAGAGGCAGAAGTGTCTGTTTGTGGGTCAGGACCCTCAGTCGATACAGGGTCCTGCTGGTTCTCTCAGAGTAAATGGTGCCGCGCCGCCCCAAGAAGACACTAATGTGGATGTTCAACCAAATTCTGGAAAGAGAGTTAGCCATGAATAGGAATCTTCAGAGTCTTCGTGGTTTCAATTTACCCACTTCCCAAGGAGTGGTGTCCTATGCTCTATACAGAAGATGGGCTAGAGGCTGCTAATCCCGAGCCTGATAAGTCACAGCCTGTAGAGCAAGTTGACAGTCTTGCTGGCCAGGCTCGGTTTCAGTGTACTGAATGCAAGAAGAGAGAGCTTTCTTTACAGGTCACAGTTTGACCTCCATCAGAGGTCACACACAGGAAAGAGACCCTTCAAGTGCAACTTGTGCAACAAAGCCTTTCTATAGTCCTCAGACCTGAGAGTCCACCAGCGTGTCCACACTGGGGAGAAGCCTTACATGTGTGCAGTCTGCCAAAAGGAGTTCGTCCACAGGTCCACCCTGCAGGGCCACAGTCGGGTCCACATGAAGGAGAAGCTTAATGTGTGTGAGTGTTGTGGGAAGCGCTTCCGCCACAAGGGCAACCTTGTGCCCATTTCCGCATCCATCGCGACTTGAGACCCTACATCTGTAAGAAGTATAACAAGGCTTTTCCAACAGCAGGAGATTTGGAAGCGACACATGAACACCCACTTGAGAAAGGTATCAGTGTAATTCTGGACCCAGTCTTTTCCTGGAAAGACTGAGATTGAAGTCTTTTCCCGGAGAAATGGAGGCTGGGTTGCCCCTATTCCATGAGGTCTCATCCCTTCTGAGTCATGGTATAGTGTTCATTGGTGGCCTGTTTCACTATGCCCCATGGGTTTTCATTTGTTTGAGATAGGATTAGAGCATATATACTAAAAGTTAAATGTTTTAAAATTTTTCATTTAAGTTTAAAAGGGGGGGGGGGGGGGGCAGATATCTGAATCTTTTGCAATGTTTAAAAAAATAGATCTTCTTGCTATCTCCTAAGAATCAAGGACCTGGAGTCATGGGATGTTAATTCATAAGACAATCAAAAGAGAACCAAGAGTAAATGACTGGATTGATATATAATATACAAGACTGGGCTTATGAAATGCAAGAGATGAGCTATCCAGAGAATTTTAGAACACCAAGAGAGAACTGCCTGGTAAACTGTCTTGAGCAGGAGAGAGAGAGAGAGAGAGAGAGAGAGAGAGAGAGAGAGAAGAGCAGGTCAAAGAGAAAGCAATATAGAAAGCTGTCTTGAGCAGAACTTAGGTTATCAGCTTCGATCCAGGATCTGACTCGGGAGTCCTTTGTTTCCCTGTTCTCAAACACCCCTTTTCTCAGAACCCCTCTCCAAGCTGAGGCTGGTCCTTGGCTTTTATTACTTATGTGCCATTCCCTGCGCAGTGTCTCTAGCTGCCCTAGGCCTACCTGGATTATGCAGAACTCTTAGGTTCAGCGTCTTTTGTTCTCTTCCTCTGGAAACTTAGCAGGCTAGTTCCCCATTCTTAGCACTCTGCCCTGTGTTTCCAGATTTAAAATTCCATATTTTAATCTTAAAGGGAATTATTATCGGAGACAATATCAGACGTCCATGTGAAGAGACCCCCGTGTGGGGAGACCCTTACCCAGTCCCCGGAGAGCACGTCCCCCAGGAAGACACCGGAGCAAACAGCAGGAGGTTTATTCTAAGCTAGCAAGCTAGGGTGAGACTCATATTCCACACAGGGATAGAGGAGTCTGACCCCGATTCTAATTTTCTTAGCATTTTTAAGGGCGAAAACCACAAGTTTGGGGAGGGGGTACTGGGAGGAGGTAGAAAATATTTTGAAGGTCACGGTGAACTGTTGGGCGGCTGTC
>LR751375.1:14644-76527 GCA_902729485.2 Mus minutoides | reverse complement strand
CGGCTGTACATTTCAGGGGGAAACACTTTGGGGGTCTTTCACATGTAGGTTAGACTAATATTACTTTTTAAATCATAAAATGAATTGAATATCCAAAAGATTAGTTATTGTGCTGTTATTATTTGGATTATACTATATACTTTTAGGTCCCTAAACCTAAGTGTTGTAGGAAATATTTTGTTTTATCTTAAAATATAATGAATATAATTAATTTTTCAACCAAGCAGCCAATTTGACCTTTCCTAAACATTTAAAAGTAAATAATACCTGTCAGCATACTGCCCATAACTCAGTCTGCCTACTTAAAAAGAAATTCAGCTTGGCTTCCTTTTCAGATGTTCATTGCATTTTACAGTTGCCGGCTGTGTTAGAAAAGTGCTTGAAACTCTGACAAAACACCTAGGAGAACATTTATAAATAAGGGTCTGTCTTGATTCCGTCTCGGAGGTTTTGCTCTGTGGTTAGCCACTGTTCTCAGGCCTATAGCAAGGCAGAAGCTCCATGGAGGAAAACAAACAAACAAACAAACAGGTAAACAAACACCAACAATAATAACAACAACAAAACAAGGTGAAGGTTCTTTCACCATGACAGCCAGAAAGCAAGGAAAGGAAAGAGAAAAGAAGTGGCCAAGGACAATATGTGTTGTAGGGCATGTCCCCAGTGATGTCCTTCCTTCTAAAACTCTGAAGAAGTATTTAAGACATTGAACACCTATTAAGTAATTCACCTATAGAGCTAACCTCTGTTTACCTCCATAAACTCACAAAAGGGCTTCAGATCAAAGTAAAGTGAAGTTTTAAACACCAGTAATAAACATAAGCCAGTCATACTCAATATAAACATTATAGGATTTCCAGATTGTTTAAAAAAAAATAGCCTTTCCAAGATCTGAAAGTAGTTTTCTGCTACAATTATCTTTCAGAAATCTAAACAAGCAACTTCGGATCCCCTGTAGATTAAGTAATGCTTTTTGGTGTGTACTTAATTAAGAAAGCTATGGTCTTAGGAAACAAAGCATATTTAAAGAGAAAATAAAGTAGCATGGGGAAGTTTATGGATACCGATAAGTCCTTCTAAATGTAAACATTCCGTAATAAACATTCCCAATGTATCTCCTTCCCTGTCTCAGAAACTCATTACTTAGAAATAAAGGCTTAGAGTGATAATTCTGTTGTCTTCACTATGACAAGACCCTAAGTGAAATAATTTATTCTGTACACTGCCAAAGTGACTGCAGGGCACATTTAAACAGAGGAAAGATTCATTTTGACTCTTGATTTCAGCCCCTGAGATGTGGCTCTGTTGTTCTCAGACTGTGTGAAGGCAAAAAGCTTGTAGCAGGCTCACCTATGGCAGCCGGGGAAGCACAGAGAAACAAAGAAAGGACTAAGATAGGGTAGGGCCCCAAGGCACACTCCCGTGATTGACTCCTCCAAGAGACAGAGAAAACTGCCACGAAACTGTAAATCTATGTATTTATCTGTTTGTTACCAGAGGTTTGGGGATTCAACCTTTTGATAATTGGATCCAACAGCTAAAGAAGACATATTTTTGTGACTGGGGAATAGGCCATGGAAAGAGTCACCAACATGAAGAACAGCTAGTAGGCAGAAAGGTTGTAAACAGCTCCCCTACCTAGGCTCCTTTGAGGGACTGAACATGTGCAAGCAAAGTCCTTGCGGTATACAAATGGGCAGAGGTAGTGTTATCTAAGTGGAAACAGCACTAAGTGGGTCATATCAAAGTGGACCAAAATAGTATGGGCTCCAGGCTCTGATCACAAACCTGTCTCCATTTCCAGCCTGGGAGTGTTTCTCTAATAAGCATTCTCTTTTTCTGATGCTATTCACTCCGAGACTTAGGAAGTCAAGCATTATATAGAAGATGGCCTCTGAACTCAGATCTGTGTCCATTGTTTTTAAAACCCTAATATCCAGTTTTGACTAATCAAGTGGCCTTCCAACATTGATCTGTCTTTGTAAAAAATAATTTTCTATACAATACATTATTTGCTTGCCTGTTAACATGGGCTTCTAATTGGCTTTTTGGCTATCGTTGTTAGAAATTAATTAACCATTTTAAATGTAAAATCTTTAATGCTTGGACAAACTGAAAAACATAAGACTTTTTGAATGTGAAAAAGAAAAGATGTGGGGATCAGAATCCAAAATGCTCTCCCTCTTCTTATCTCCCCCATCTCTCTCCCCTCTCCCTCTCTCTCTCTTTCTATCTCCCTCTCTCCTTCATTCCCTCCCTCTCTCCCTCCCTCTCTCCTCCTTTCCATCCTATGCCCCTCCCTCTTTCCCTACCTCTCTCTCCTCTCCCCTCCTTCTCAACATTAGCCCTCCCTCCCCCTGCCTTCCCTCCTCTGACTTCTAGCCATTTCCCAGTTACTTCAGCATTTTTAATTTTCAAAATTAAACATGTTGACTTCCATCTCTTCTACCTACATACTCAGAATTAATTTATACTGTTCTAGATTCATGTTAGAAAGGATAAATAACTTGCATGTTTACATGGATGTTTTAAGAGAGTAAATTTATACTCCACTTAACTTGAATCAAAGGCAGCATTCTAGAGAGGAAAGTGCACAACAGTCAACCAGTAAGGCCGAGAGTACCTCCCAGAACTCCAGAGTCTGGAATAACAAGGATTCTGTAAAATGAAGAGATGTCAGCTTCCACAGCACAAACAGAGGTTATATCTGGGGCACAAAGCCAGATTCTTCCTGGGGAGACAAAACATGCTTAATCTGTAACCTCCTTACACATAACTCCTAAAACCTATGGCCAGTCATCTTTTTAAAAATTAAGGAATTTGAAGCCACATGATATTTTAATGGTTAGCTAAGCCAATTGCTTAACATTTCTCAGGGGAAAAGGCCTTGTCAGAGGCTTCAGGGTCTGCCTTGGTCGGGAAAAACAAAATGAGAACAACTTGAGGTTAAAGGTCTTAGCTTTGATTCACAGTTCTAGAGTCAGGACAGGAGGTCAAAGAACCCTAGGCTGGGGAGGTGGTGTCTACAGCTAGCAAATGGAAATGAGATGGAGAAGTGCTGTGGAGAGCACTGGTTCCTGTTGAGCCCAGACCTCATTTGAGTCAGTTGGCTGCCCTCTACTTCCAGGAGCTCCCTTGCATTAATCAGCAGGAGACACAGCTGTCTGGAGACACAGCTGTCGGGAGACACAGCTGTCTGGAGAAACAGCTATCTGATACAAAAGCACCTTTCTGCCCTGAAGCATTTATAGTTGCAATACATGCTAAGCCAGGTTAGCAGTCCTTAGGGAAAGACTCCTCTGCCCAAATTCAAATTAATCCAGTGGCTTCTATCTCTCTGTCTCCTAGGAGTAATCTAGAACTATACAACTGTCTGTCCAGAGCTTTCTATAGGCCTGTCTTCCATCCCACAATAATGTTTACAAAAGGATGAAGCTCCTTCAGTTCATACTCATGACTTCTTCTCTTGGAAGCACTTTAACCACAGTTAAGTAATGGACTTAAGTAAGCATAATTGACCTTAAATTAGCTACTGTTGTCGTCAAATTGTCAGTATTGTCCCCAGTCTCTCTAAGAAGTCAATGTATTGAGTTTCCCTGCTGTTTGCAGGTTCATGAATCTAGCTGTTAGGGGTAGAGGGAAAGACGTCACTACACTGTCCAGCAACAAATTCCAACAACTAGAAAAAATGGGGAAATGCACTAAGCCATCCCAATTGACTAGATAAAAAATCATGTCCCACAGGAAAGAGCTGAGAAACAAGCTGACAAGGATCCTTTCTTTACTCTTAGGGATTTATTTTTAACTGTTTTTGTTTTGTTTTGTTTGTTTGTTCATTTGTTTTAAAAAGGTTTCTGGAGAATCTCTATCTTGAGGCAAAAATTGAACAAGCATTTCTTCATTTTAAATATCCTTGTCTTACTCAAAGAATCTTTTCCACACCAGGTAAATATTTGGTGAAGAATGGCTTTCCTGTGTGTGCAAATGGAGTTGATAACAGTCTTCCAAATTGTCTTTTGATATCTTTAGAATAAATGAAATATAGGTTATCATTTAAATGGCATTATAGATTGTAATTTTATTTGGGAAATGGGCTCGTTTCTCACCCCCTCCTTCTACAAATCAGATTTAATTAGCTCACTCCATTCATCAAAAATAAAGTAGAGCATGGGAGAGCATGCAGAGGGTGAGTTGTTTGCTGGGACAACTCAGTGCACACGTTCTGTGATGGGTACCCATAAAACATTAAAGTACAACCCTTTTTTTTGTATGTGTGTGTGCACTAGGGTAAACTAATGTTTGAGGCAAATTGGTGTCAAATGTACTGAAGTCAGTAGGAGTTAAGGAGTAATTTCCTGGTATCACATTCATTCATTCAAAAAATATTTACTAGCTGGGCGTGGTGGCGCACGCCTTTAATCCCAGCACTTGGGAGGCAGAGGCAGGCGGATTTCTGAGTTCAAGGCCAGCCTGGTCTACATAGTGAGTTCCAGGACAGCCAGGGCAACACAGAGAAACCCTGTCTCAGAAAAACAAAACAAAACAAAACAAAACAAAACTTTACTGGTCAACTATGTGCCACCTTAGAATCTCCAGATGTTAAGAATGCATTGTCAGCAGCATGGCTAGGTGCAAGTGACTCTTTCTTGCCTCAGACAGTGTTGTCTGTGGAAGCTGCTTCAATCCGATTGGTTGATAGCTGTGACTTTTAAGTTTGGAAATGTTTTGAATATCCTCTTCTTCCTCAGTGGTTCTAATTGTAAATTTTAGGAACACGGGAGAACTTCACAAACTTGTCACTGAGTGAATGTCAACATAATAGACAAAGGACCCATGGGAGAATCCAACAAGGACTGCTTTGGGAGCGTCTTGGAGTGGATGATAGTGGGACTCGTTCCTAAGGAATGGGTTCTCCTGTAAAAAAGAAAAACTGAAGGAAGGGACTCGCAAGAATAGGAAATGTCTGGGCACAGTTGGAATTATCAGGGGTTGTTATTATTATTATTATTATTATTATTATTATTATTATTATTATTGGCAGGTTTATTGTATTGGGAAGCTGCTCGTAGCTCAGAGTTTACTGGTCCCAAACACCAAGGCCAAGGAATTCACCATGGGGAAAGGGGGTGTGGGGTAGAGAAGGGAGAAAAAGAAAGGGCACACATGCCGAGATAGAAGAGAAGGGAATATTTTTTCTTAGTAATACTGTTTGGAAGCAGCTCAAGATGTGTCACTAAAGAGAGTATTTTAAACTCACATCGATGTTAAAAGACATTTTGATCACCTTTCATCGATATGGAAAAGAGGAATAAAGAAGAAAATAAGCAACTAACAGGAAGTCGTTTGGCTCCAGAAACGAGTGTGGAGCTTTTGGGATGAGCCTTCTGGGTTCCCCGGTGAGAGCCACCAACAGTCCCTGAACGTGCTTGGGAGAAACTGTGGGAAGGTCTTTGGCTGCCTTCATCCTCTGAACCGCAGCTGATAGCCCTCTGAAGTGCGGTAATAATGGCAAATTAGTCTGTCTTATTCCAAATGATTTCAATATTATTTGGAGAGTTTTCAAATGCTTTTGAATTAAGAGAATGATTGCTACCCTGAATTTTAGGAGCTTTCAGAAAACTTAAAATACTTGTATTATTTTATAGAACTTTAAATCTTCAGGAATGTTATTTTATAAATGCTTGTATATATCAAAGTCTAAGTAAATGCTTAAACGGCGGTAGAGCCTCCATTTCTTCATTTTAAAAGGAATCAATGCAGACGACATTTATAAATCATATATATTTTAAATGTCTAATAGCAGTGAATTATTATTGCATATTAGCTTGTTATAATTAAATCTAATGGAGGCAACAATCCTTACAGCTTATGAATGTCACCATATGGAGAACTACGTCTCAGCGCTGATCCCATTATAGCGGGCTAGGTAATGAGAGAGGAGGCTTAGCTACGCACAGTGCCTCAATCCTGACCTCTAGAGGCTGTTCTGAAAAACGGCAGAACACTACACTGTGGCAACAGCTAACTGGCTTGTATATAAGGATTCGAATCTCTCTATATACATTAACTCACATCGATGTTAAAAGACATTTTGATCACCTTTCATCGATATGGAAAAGAGGAATAAAGAAGAAAATAAGCAACTAACAGGAAGAAACAAGTGTGGAGCTTTTGGGATGAGCCTTCTGGGTTCCCTGGTGAGAGCCACCAACAGTCCCTGAACGTGCTTGGGAGAAACTGTGGGAAGGTCCCAACAAGCACACGAGGGAATTATCTCATTGTAAACAAGATCTTATTCTAGAAAGGAGAATTCCAAGCGGTTTTCATTATAATGTAATCCTTAATTCCAGATGACTGGAATTTCTAACCTACTCAATTACTATTTTATATACTCCAGGCTCTAGAAGGAATGACAATTCATCATTTTCTTATTTCATCTTTGATGATAACTGGAAAGACCCTAAATTTTCCTTAATCTAACATACAGGACACATATTCAAAATCTTTTCCCAGTTTCATGTGTTCAATACAAGACCTTTCTTAGAGTGCCGATTGACTTTAAAGATTATGTAGCACTGAGGAAGATGAATTGACTCATGGTATTTCGTGAAATTTTTCACGTTTAGATCCCTAACATGGCAAAATACCAGCCTATAAATTGCAGCTAATTAAGTCAATTTGCTCACCAACTAGTTACTGGGATTTCCTTAACATGAAGTGTTACTCAGATCTGATAGTCCTTACAACTGTGTCTCATGGACACCTGTGCATATAGGCTGAAGATAACCTGTGTGCACCATTTTCTGTGCACATGCTTTATGATTGTGATCCATCATATTACGTCATGCTTCAAATGTTCCAGGTCTGTCTCGTCAGCACGGAACACACTTTAGATTCGAGAGTACTTCAGATTTCAGATGGAAGATGCTCAACCTATATTACTTATATGTTCTATTTTCAAGACATCATCATTGTCTTACAGGCACAGACATTTACTATAAATCACTTTCCTTTTATCACTTATATTCAAAATATTTATTTATTTAAGCTTGCTAATAAAATTGTAAAAATAGTAGAGTTGTAAAATATTTTATAAAAAGACTAATGTAACGTGAATAAGTAAAAATAATTAAATTAAATTTTAAAAATTAGGAAAAACACTGTGATAACTAACATTAATTATGAGGGATAGAGAGAAATGACTGAGCAGGTAAAGACTCAGCCAAGTGTGACAGCATGAGTTTAATCCTGGGACCCACATAGTAGAAGGAGAGAATAAACTCTCTCCCTTCTCTCCCTTCTATCATCCTCTTACCTCCACAAGCACAGTATGCCTTGCATGTGTGCCAACAACACACAATACATATATATATATATATATATGTGTGTGTGTGTGTGTGTGTGTGTGTGTGTGTGTGTGTGTATACATATATATATATATGTGTGTGTGTGTATGTATCTGTGTATATACATATATATGTATATATGTATATATGTGTATATATATATATATATATGTGTGTGTGTGTGTGTGTGTGTGTGTAAATCTTAAAGTTTTCACTGTTTAAAAAATTATCAACTTGACAGGTTCTATCATCAGCTATCAGTGTAAGCCTCCAGACACATCTGGATTACTTACACTAGATTAGCTGCTGGGCATGCTAATGAGAGTTTATCTTGATTGGGTTAATTTAGGTGGATGACAAAACCATCCCTTTGATGGGGGTTCTATAGTGCATGAACAAATGAAAGTTTGGTGAACAGCAGCAGTGTTTTCTGCTTCCAGACTGTAGATTCAAAGTGACCAGTTGCTTCAAGCTCTTGCTCCCAGAGCTTCCCTGTCATAGCAGACTATCCCTAAAAGTGTGCACCAAAACAGATTTTTCCTTCATCTGCTTTTGCCTAGGTGTTTTATTACAGCACCAGAACTGAGACAAGCAACTTGAGTCTTCTCAGCTAAAAATCTGGGATCTGGCTTATCTTACAGTTTCATCAAAGCCTGATCTATTTTATAAGACATTAATCTTAGGGAAATAAAATCAAATAACTTTACTTAGAATGTTTATCATTTGCCGAGGGTGGCAAGGCATGCTTTTTAAATAGGGAAAGACATTTCAAAGAGTATTTTAAATTATCTAAAATATTTTCCCCCCAAATACTGCTAAATTCATGCATTTTGTGTGTGTTCTACATTGAAGACACACACAAAAATGGCAAGAAAGTACAGAATTAATTAAGAAGTATACTTGTAAGAGGTATACAACTGTAAAATTCATGTTGTCTTAGCTTTTAATAGCTGAATAGTATTCCCATGTACACAAATTTCATTATTCATTGTACCATATTTTCTTTATTCATTCTTCAATTGATGGACATCTAGTGTCGTAGTTAGGGTGTTGTGAACAGACACCATGACCAAGGCAACTCTTAATTGGCGCTGGCTTACAGGTTCAGAGGTTCAGTTCCTTATCATCAAGGCAGGAAGGAGCATGGCAGCATCCAGGCAGGCATGGTGCAAGCAGAGCTCAGAGTTCTACATCTTCATCTGAAGGCTGCTAGTGGAAAACTGACTTCCAGGCAGCTAGGATGAGGGTCTTAAGTCCACACCTACAGTGACATACCTATTCCAACAGGGCCACATCATCTAATAGTGCCACTCCCTGGGCCATATGCAAACATCACATCTAGGTTGGTTCCAGTTTCTGGGTATTATGATAAAGCTCCTATAAACATAGTAAATGTCTTTGTCGAATGTTGGAGCATCTTTTGGGTAAATGCCCAGGACTGGTATAGTCAGAAACTGGAAACAACCTAGATGTACTTCAGCTAAAACTAGATAAAGAAAATGTGGTACAACAACACAGTGGAATACTTTTCAGCTATTAAAAAACAAAAACAAAGACATCATGAATTTTACAGGTGAATGGATGGAACTTGTGAATATTGTCTTGAGTGGGTAACCCAGACCCAAAAGCATGCATGGTATGTACTCTCTTATAAGTGAATATCAGCCATAAACTACAGGTACCATGTTACACTCCACAGACCCAAAGAAGCTAAACAAGAAGGAAGGCCCAAGAGAGGAAGCTTGAATCTCACTTACAAGGGAGAATTAAATAATCGTAGGAGGCAGCTGGAGAGAGGGAACGGGGAGAGAGAGGGATAGGGAGGGGAATGTGGGATGTAGAGAACAGGAGAGATGGCTAGATGGCCATGAAAATGAATGGAAATCTGCAAGTGATGGGGGTGAGGAGGTAGGGAGCACTTCCAGGATGAGACAGAGACTTGGGATAGGAGAAGTGCCCAAGAATCAATGGGGGTGACCTTATCTGTGACTCACTACATTGGGGATATGGAACCTGAACAGGCCACCCCCTGTTGCCAGGCAGAAACCCCAGTGGAGTGATAAAGACACCAACCCACTCACAAAACTTTCAATTTATCCTGTCTATAAGAAATACAAGCACCAGAGATGCAGCAGAGACTGTGGGAATGGCCAACCAATAACTGGAGCAACCATCTCATGGGCAAACATCAATCTCTGGTACTATTAATGATAATCTGCTATACTTGCAGACAGGAGCATGCTGTCCTCTGAGAGGTTGCACCCAGCAGCTGACTCAGACAGATACAGACACCCTCAGCCAAACAGTGGATAGAGCTTGGGGAATCTTATGCAAGATTAGGAGGAAGGATTGCTGGCCTCTAAGAGTATAGGAACTCCACAGGAAGACAAACAGAGTCTACTAACCTGAACCCTTGGGCTTTCAGAGCCTGAACCACCAACCAAAGAACATACACAGGCTGGACCTAGGCCTCCCCACTCATATGTAGCAGATGTGCAGCTTGGTCTTCATGGTGGCTCCAAATAACTGGCGCAGGGGTTGTCCCAAAAGCTGTTGCTTATACATGGGATATGTTCTTGCTGGGCTGCCTTGTCTGACCTCAGTGGGAGAGGAAGTGCCTAGCCTCTCAGAGACTTAAAATTCCTGGGGGGAGGGGTACCCAATGGGGCCCTCATCCACTCAGAGGAGAAGTGGAGGGGGAATGGGGGAGGGATTGTGGGAGGGGGTAACCAGGAGGGGGCAGTGAAAGAAATGTAAAGTAGATAAGTAAAAAAATTAAATTAAATTAAAAGAGATATACAACTGAAAAAAATGTATTTTTTAAAGTTTGTTCAGATGTCACATTCTGATGCATGATTGCAAGTGTGTTTTCTTGGTATCTGCCATGTTCATGACAGTGAACAGTATGGCATCAACAACCCACACAAACTGGATCCCAGATGAAGGTCATATCACAGACTCCAGATGAGCACAGAACAAGCTGGAGAAGAGCCCTACTTGTCATAATTACATCTTGTATTTACTGCAAAGAAAATAGCACACCTAGGCCAAAATAGCAAAGACTGACAAAGCATACTGTGAGACATATTTATAAACGTGCTTCTTAGATTAGTGAAGATACAACCTGTATATAATTAAAATTTTAAATCATCTCATAAAGCTTTCTTACAAGTAAGAACTAGGGAACCAGAGGTTCTATTAATCTTTCTTTCTAAACCACTAAAAGGGTCCCTTCCCTTAAAAGAGAGCTAAGCAGGGAGGATGTAATTTATCTATCCAAATATCTTAGATTTTCTATTGCTGCAGGGAAGAAAAAAACAAACAATACTGTAATCAAAAACAACTTTTCAAGGCATTTATTTCATCTCCCCCATCATGGTCCATCATCAAAGGAAGTGAGGGAAGGAACTCAAGGCAGGAACCTGGAGGCAGGAACTGATGCAGAAGTCACAGGGGGAGTGCTCTTTATTGGTTTGCTTTCCATGGCTTCCTAAGCCTACTTGCTTATGACATTAAGACCACAAGCCCAGAGGTAGCTTTGACTGCAAGCCCAGAGGTAGCGTTGCCCACAGTGAGAGGGTCCCTACCACATCAATCACCAATCAAGAAAATGTACCACAGACCTTCCCACAAAACAATATGGTAGCAACATTTTCTCAATTGAAATTTCTTCTTCTAAAAATTATTCTATGTTGTATGAAGTTGGCATAAAGCTAGCCAGCATGCCAAGTCACTGGATTAAACGCTCATCTCTTCTATTTGTTACAGTTGTTCTCTGCATTGAGAGAATAGCTTCAATTTTGATGAGTATTTTGGGAATCAGTTCAATACTTATTATTTTTGCCAAGTTTGTATAGGTTATTCAATTAAAATTTAATATAATCATTATCTGCAAGTGTCTTTTCAAATAATCATTAATTAAATAATTTAGTCATCTTATTTTAATGAAGTGAAGAAAAACATCTTCCAAGAGAATATTTTTAATTAATGTATTTATTTTCCCCAAGTTGTAAGACATTAGCATTCATGCTTCATGACTGCTGTGTAGCTACATATCACTTGTGTCATTAAGACGAGGGATTATGACCAGCAGTGAACAATAGAAATATTGTCTAGAAAAAACGAGTTTTTATCTCACCAAAGCTTTCAAAAATGATTTCTGAGATGATGATGTATTATTTTACATCCCATGAGTAAGAAGAGACAACTGTAACTATAGTTACCAAGTGTAATAGGACCTCTACTTTCCAGAATTGCATCCAGACTAAGTATTATTCAAGAAATTTGTTGTGTGAACATAGTCAGGGGCAGAAGGTTAGAAAGAAAACTTAAATGCACCTGTCATAAGCAATTTATTATACACTTTCATTATCAACATCTTTCATGAAACACTTTTACTTCAAAAATATACTTTTAGAGATATCCTTCAATGAGTTGTTTATGACATAGAAAAATAAGTGTAAATAATCTTTTTCTGGGTGTAAAAAAAAAATCATCTATTTTCTTTACATTACAATCCCAAAATGCTTTCTGTGGCATGAACTGAACTTCGATATTTTTAACAGGAAGGAAGGAAGTTCTTTTGCTTAACCAGAAATTAGAATGCCCAGCTCACCTTGTCTCGGAAAACAAACACTGCCTCCAATTATTTTATGGAGATGACAGTGCTAGTGTGATAACTAACTTCATGAAATAGAAATGTACAACTTTCAGACTGGACTAAGCTCTTCTTTTTATTCTACACATAGGTACTGGATGTCTTTGGTTTCTGCAGTGTGTAAGGATGTAGGTAGATGGATTTAAATATTGAATCCTTTATTTATTAGATCTGTGAGCATAATTTAGTTACATCATACCTCTTAACCTTATTTCCATGTGATTAAAATGGAGAAAACAACAGTAGCTTCCTGGTGGTTTAGTTATGAGGTTTAAATGAAGTCATTCAAGCCAAGGACAAGAGAGTGTAGAGATACTTAACACTTGATAAATACTAGTATTATTGCTAGAAAGTTGATGCATGTTCATTACAGCATTCAGAAGTTATGATTAAATTAAGAAAGTATTCAAGAGGGACAGAGGAGGGAAAAAGAACACTAAGAATGTTTGAAAAAGTCTTAGGAGATCATATTATTTTATCCATACATAAATATACATATAGTATATATGAATATACATTAAATGATGTTATGTCACTTGCTCTGACAATACCCCCACCGAAAACCATAATCCATCTGAGAAAAAGATCAACACCAGGCATGAAAAGTCTCCTTGTAAGTTGGTAATCAGGGGAGTCCAATAGACTTCCAAAGCAATATAGACTATTGCCTTTTCCCTTGATTGCCTCCCAGAGATTGAAGTAAGTCTTTATTGATGAAATCACCATGTACTTTTGACACAGAACTCAAAAGTTGGGACTCAGAAGTTTCAAGCTAGATCTAAGCTCAAAGCTTCCTCCCTGAGGACTAATTCTCAAAATACTAGAAAGTGCTACACAAGCTGTGAGAACGGAAGTAATCGACAATTCTCCCAGCTGTTACATGTATGAACCAGAATAATTACCAGTCCTGCAAGCCACTGCTAAACATGCAATAGTGGCATTCATATCTAAGTGGTAACCAACAGCTCTCTAATTGAACTTGAGGCCTGATCAACAGGAGGTCTGTTATGCTGGTGTTGTAAACCTAGCCAACTGCCCATCACTGGTAAAGTCATGGATCTTAGACGGTATCTCACTACTACTATTTTACTAAATCAAGATAATTCCTAACTACATTCTAAATTCTTATCCTTATACTTATAGATAATTGTAGCTCTCAGTTTTCATCAAAGCAGCTTCTCTTTGCCACAGATGCAGCTCATCGCAGAAAGCCACAAAACACAAAGAACATCTAATCATGGGGCACCCAGACACAATGAATACATTTACAACACATGCCCTATTCTTAAGGTTCAAGCAATATCATAGAAGAGGGTACCAAAAGATTAGAAGAGCTTAGAGGCTAGGAAATCTGCTGTGAGATTGTGTCTTCTAGAAATGACAGGGAGTCAACATTTATAATACCACAGTATGGCTGCCTAAGCAACAACTGAACAGTGATGTCACCAATAGACATGCTGACATAGAAGACAGAAATCTCATCAGATCTCACCTCTAAAAAGAGAATTATCAGGTTCTCAGAATGCTGAGAGAGGGAAAACCTGTCTTCTGGGGGATGAGCCCCCTAATTAACTTTTCAATAGGTATATATACGTATTGAATATTGTATATATACGGTTAGACCTTAAACCATATATATACAAGTAGCATCAAATAGATCAATGGGTTGTGCTTCTATATTTATGCATGCATATGTATTTTGCATACATGTGTGTATATGTAACAAAAATAAAGAAGAAGCCATGAATTTGAGAGGAAGTAAGGGAGATCATGCATTGTATTGAGGGAGAAGACACTGGAGATGTTGGAGGGAGGAAATGGAAGGAGAAAAGCATACAATTATACTTTAATTTTAGACTAGTTTTAAAGATACTCACACAGTCTTAAGAAATGCTATTGCTGGCTTTCCCTCTTCCTGGAGTGACATTCTGTGGACCATTTGCCAAGTGGTGGCTATCTTCTAAGTCATCTCCTTGTGTGTCTCTTTGGGTTTCCCTTACTTCTTAGAAATCACTGTCTTGGATGCACCCTTGGAAGGCAATAACCTTCCTACTTGTTATCAGGACAGCGGTGCTGACTCACAAGGCTTCAAAGTGTGCCAGAAAGAAGAAAGTTGCCTTTAAAGAGAGAAGAACATTGAGTAACAAAATAAAAGTCACACAGGATGCTCCAGAATTCTCCATTTACAGAAGAACTCTCACTTTTATGGCCAAATTGCTGAATTACTTTATTACATGTCAATTTCCTTAAACTATTTTTGATTCTTCTAGACTTAAACAAGAAATCAAGATGGAGAAATTTAAAAGATTTATAAGAGAAAGATTTTCTAGGTACAAGTATCTCGGATACTCTTTAGTTGCTGACTCTGTTAGAGAAAAACACATTCAAAAGTGAGTCAACTTTATTTTTTTAAAGAATTATTTATTTATTTTATGTCTATAAGTAGACTGTAGCTATCTTCTGGCACACCAGGAGAGGACATTGGATCTCATTACAAATGGTTGTGAGCCACCATGCCGTTGCTGGGAATTGAACTCAGGACCTCTGAAAGAGCAGTCAGTGCTCTTAACCACTGAACCATCTCTCCAGACCAAGTCAAATATATTTTAAGGGACCATTAGTTCAAGAAAAAGAGTGAAGGCATTTATATAACCAAAGGAAAAATAATGAAATAAAATTATTCAATCTAAGAAAGGTACAGAAAGAAAGGAATATAACAACTAAAGTATAAGTAACTAGGACTTCTGTATTGGTATGTGAAGGAGCCACTGGCTCAAGTATTAATACAACTCATACTGTAATCTGGACATGAGAGAAATTGTGCATGAGGTATTAAACAGCAGATAGGACAGGACTCTCAGTCTCTAGGGGTAAAGAAATATATACAAAGCAAGTCTTTATAATGGCCCTGAATCTCTGCCTGGGGGTGACTCTGTGCTCTGACTTCTGGAAGTGTTTTCCGTGTAGGAGAGCAAGAGTTAGGATGCTAAGAGTAAAATTATAGGATCCTGGCAGGGTGCAATGTAGACCAAAGCTGTCACACAATTGGAAAACAGGCTACAAAGATGAGAAATTGGACATGGATTAAAGGGTTTGACTGCATATACCCAAGACAGGACTTTGGAAAGCTCACCCAGACTGACTAATACAGGGTTGAAGTCTAAAGAACAACTCTAGATGTGAAATGGTGTTGGAAAATATTAAGATTCTGGTCCAGCCATGCTGAAAGTATCTTGCTGAGAATCCTAAGTATTCCTCTGAAGGGTCAAGTGAGTGAGTAAAATCCATAAAGTAGTGGCAAGATTAAAGTGGCAAGATTAAAATGTCCCAAGATTAAGAGCAAACTCAAAATACCTAGCAAGGACTAAACCTGTCACCATGCCTGCAAATAAATGTCAGAGATGTAATACAAAACTAAACCTTTCTGATCTCCCAAACTTTTATTTCCAAACACTCTGTTCCCATTGTAGGAGTCCATCCTTCAAATGGGTCCAGGGCCACCAGAAGTAAGATGGCCTAGTTGGCCATCATTGGGAAGAGAGGCCCCTTGGTCATGCAGACTTTATATGCCCCAGTACAGGGGAACGCCAGGGCCAAGAAGTGGGAGTGGGTGGGTAGGGGAGCAGGGCCAGAAGAGGGGAGGGTATAGGGAACTTTCTGGATAACACTTGAAATGTAAATGAAGAAAATATCTAATAAAACTTGGGGAAAAAAAGAATAAAACACACCCATGAAAGACATCCATCAGAAATTATATAGACAAATTTAAAATTACCACTAGACAATCTGAATCCAAATAAAAAGTGATTAAGTACATAAAGCAGGGTTAGGGTTTATTCATTTTGATGCAAGTCATTCTTGCCATTAAGAGTGGAAACCCATATTGTAGATTGATTCTGGAAAGAGGAAGACATGACTTTGTTCTGTCAACAACACAAAGCCTGAATAGAAACTCCTTAGCACACACTGGTTTCTTCCTTCTTTGTGTCCATCTTGGATGACATTTTGGTAATCTAGACTAAGTCCTGGTTTGTACAGATCTATCAGTCTGCTTCCTGGTCCCCCAGTGGATTCTCCAATAGAGTATCTGCAGGGACATTTATTCTTCCTGTGGATGCCAAGAATTGGCAAGAGGCCAGTCTTCAACAGAGACCACTGAAGTATGCAAACATGCCATGTGGTCTCACTTGTGTAACATCCACTGTCAACATCCCACTAGCAAAGAAGTGAATTAACCAAGCCAAAAGTCAGGGTTCAGGGATGCCATACCCCTTTCCTGAGGTGTGAATATGTGGTGTTAATTCAGGGCAAGGGAGAACCGGGGCACTAATTCAATCTATTATGAATGAGATCACACGACCTTGTAACTTAATCTAAATGCACAATTCAATATAATTTCACAGTTGAAGTAACAGGAAGCATATCATTATGGCTCATGAACTTGAGGGATGACTTCTTTCATTTTGTATACATTGTTTGTTTGTTTACAGGAAATTAATAATGAATGCCAGGAGACAGGACAGGCAGAAGATAAAGTTTGAATTTTGTAGAATTTGAGTTTTCTGAACAGCCAAGGATTAATTTAGCACACACAAATATATATATATATATATATATATATATATATATATATATATATATATATATATATATAAAAAATAAAAATTGTAGCATAGAAGAAAGAAAACCATGAGAGAAGCCATTCCATTTGATTTCTCTACTTAGAAGCTAGAGGCAATTTTTTTTTTACAAAACACACACACAAAAATGAATTTTTACTATTTACAGTTAATTGCCAAAACTGCTTTCAAATTGTAGCTGTCTCAGATTCTTTTGAGTGATTCACTCAACTAATATTCGACAAATGATTGTTTTGTATTATTATAGGTTCTGCTCTAAGAATAGGCATTGGTTAGACAATGAGTCTAAAAGGCTTTGCCATCATGGCACTTGACCACATCTGCAATTATGCAATGACCCGATTTAGGGTTTCCACCATGGGTAAAAAATATATGTTTTGGAGTGATTTCTCTTTTTAATTTTTCCAGTTTATTTGGCTTTATTATGTGTCTTAGCTTTTTATTGCTATGATAAAATACTGGCCGAAAGCTACTCAGAGGAGAAAAGGGTTTATTTGACTAATATGTTCTGATCACAGTCTATCACAAAGGGAAGTAAGAGTAGGAACCTGGAAAGAGAAGCCCTAGAGGAACACGGCTTACTAGGTTGTACCCCTTGGCTTGCTCAGTTTGCATTCTTATACATTCCAGGAACCCCAGCCCATGGATGGTACCAATCACAGTGGGCTTGGCCCTCCCATACCAATCATTAATCAAGGAAATGACATCACCATCCCGAGATTCGCCTTCAGGCCAATCTGATAGCAATAGTTCCACTACTGAGATTCTTCACAGATATGTCTAGGTTTGTGTCAAGTGGACAAAAACAACCGTGGCATTGTTGAATGTACTAGTTTGTACTAGGAACAATTAAATCTGATTTATATGCAATGATTAAGTATCCACATATAAGTTCAAATGTGTTTAATATACTTGAAAGTTTGTAACACTAGGCATTAATTCTAAAGAAATAATTCAAGTAATAGAAACAGAGTAAAACAACAGTCACTGGAGGCCAAGAGTACAAGGATGGAAGAGACACTGGTCAAAGTACACAAAGTTTCAGGCAGGAGTTATTTCTAGAGATCTATTGTCTCTTACAGTGACTCTAGTTTTTAATGACCTCTTTGGTGGAACTTTGTTAAAATAGTAGGTTTTAATAATCTCATCAAACATTCAAAAAGTATGTGCAGTGGATTGAAGGTAAATTTTCCCCAAATGTTGTGGCTGAGTCTTCGATCTGATGAGGATTAGGTACAACTTTTAGCAACAACAATAAAAGCCTGGAATCAAATTATACACTGTAAGTATGTGTCAATGCTCTTGTCAAAAAAATAAATAAATAACAGCCATGGCTATACAGAGAAACTCTGTCTCGAAAGATGAAAAAACAAACAAACAAACAAACAAACAAATAAATAAAAGCTTAAGAAAGATAATTCAAATAAATGTGCTATTTCACTAAAGATATGTAACTTATAGTTCGACTAGAGCATTTGTGTTCCATGTTGGAGTTTTGCTTATCTGCATATTTAATATTTTAAATGCTTATGTTGCAAATGCTCTTGTTAGTGAAAGAATATTATTTTTAATTTTTGAATGTAACTCTTTATGCTGTCTGTAGACAATCAAATCAGGAAAAAATAAATCATTGTAATACTTCTTGCTTCAAAATACTTTCTCAAATTCAGAAATTCACAGGTAGACCTATAATCTAAGCAAATTACACAATTAGTTTAGGCTTCATTTCACTGAAAAATCAGAACATTCCCTTAATGCAGAGAACTGGAAAACAACCATCCTGCAAAATGCTTCTTGGGTAATCAGGCTTCAACAGACACCTTTCCCATGCATTTACAATATATTTCATATGAAATGAAAATAGTCAATGGAAAGTAAACTTTCTTTGGCTAACTGTGAGCTGCCATTGTATCAGTGACTATGCTCAAAGCTTAGAAAAGTCCATCCAAGAATTTCCTTAAATGAACATCCAAATCATTCATGGATGGCATTCCAGAAGTGCTGAAGACACAACTCTGGTAAGAACAAACACAAGAGTCACCTGGCTTGTCTGACTGCCTACAGAGGCATGAAAATCCTGAAAGTCAGTATTTAAAAGCATGGGCTGTTACTAGGTATAGCTCTCTCTTTCAAAAACAGGAATGTAGAATGACTCAGCCATGGAAACTTGTCAATGAAACTGCATGGGGTCTCTGTCCTCACATTTTTTGTGAATGGACCATTCTGGAGGTCAACATGCATTTCCTTTACCTCGAGACCATAAAGGACCCACACTACGCACTGGGATGTTAAGTGCTGTGGAACTAGAATATAGTTTCAAGAAATAGCTTGTTTATTTTATGAAGGAAATTTTCCCCAAATTTAGTTTAAGTTTAGAGTTTTCATTTCTGATTACTACTACCTGGATTTCTTTCTCTCTTTTCTTTTTTTTTTTCCTTTCCTTTTTTAAAAGAGCACATTAGAAAATGCTACTTCTTTTGAAATTAAAATAAAGCTCTAATTATTGGTACAGTCACTAATTTCATTAACACAAACAATTGCCAATGTAATTAAAAATTTGATTATCAGGAAATGTGTCTCAAGGATGTGATTCTATAAACTTAGTGCGTATTAGAAAGTGCTTATCTGTGAAATTTTGTACTCCAAAATATTTCCTGGGCACCATGATAGCCACTTGGAACTTGAGAGGAAACAAAACAGACAGGACACCTTTGGAACAGAGATTAAAAATAACTTACATATGTGGATGAAGGTTTCAAAGGAAGTGTATGGAGCATAAAGGAAGAGAACACTCAGAAGCGAGATTATTTACTTTATATGTAGAATGTAAATGAGAAGAGATTTAAGGTATGAAGTCTAAGAAGCCCATGGAAATGGGGCTAACAGGGAAAGCCCAGAAGGAATTGAAATTTCAGGTAGGAAAAAAAGGCTCTCTGTGGAACCTTTTGTGAAATAAACTCCATAGTGTCCACTGAACTCCAAGAAATCAGAAAGGTATCAATGTTAAAAAAGTAGAAGTTAGCTGGAGGGTGGTGGTGCACGTCTTTAATCCCAGCACCTGGGAGGCAGAGGCAGGTGGATTTCTGAGTTCGAGGCCAGCCTGGTCTACTGAGTGCGTTCCAGGACAGCCAGGGCTACACAGAGAAACTCTGTCTCCAAAAACCAAAAACAAAACAAGAAAAAAAAAATAGAAGTTAACAGAGATCACATCATAGGCTCTTATAAATTACATATTCTTATTCTTTCGGTAGTGGTCTTTGCCATTTGAAAGTTGTGAACTTTATTTGAAAAGAAAAGCCATACATATTTCAAAAAAAAAAAAAAACACCTATGTCAAATACTTTATAACATTTTCCAGGTCTCCCAGAGTAATTGACACACCTGACTTGTCATTAGTTCTAGAGATTCATCCTATTTCATTTGAAAAAAAAAAAAAAACATTTTACTTATCTAGATCCTCCCACAATACATGGGAGGCAATCTCTTCATCAAACATTTAGCAAGCTAATTTTAGATTCTCATTTACAGGAGAATGAGCCCATATATAGTAGAATAAAGTTATCACTCATGTTTCCTTTCATCAGGCAAATGATAGTTCCTCAAATAGCTCTGCTGCGTCTGACCGTGCTGCTCTAGAGGGTCCTCATTGGCCATTACTGTGTTTTCTTTTTAGTGGATTGTTTGAAGGGTATGGCCTAATTTTTACTTTATTGTTATAACATTTAACTAGATGGAGTTGGAGTCCCCTCCCTCCTAATTTTTGTGTTTCCAAAAGATGGACTTAATATGTAGAAAATGGCACATTGTGGCTGACCCTGCCCGAGAGTGAAGCCACCCAATACTTTCAGTGCTGAACTTCACCCTCTTTTCTAATTTCTCTGCTTGCCTTAGAGACCATCTTGAGTTCAGAATCCTTCCTCTGATTATATGTGCATCCTGACTTATTCTATTAATGTCTACCAATACCTCTAGAACACCAGCTTATAAATCCTACTACATTCAATAAACATCAATAATATGAAATAACAATATGATGCAGGAAATCTGCAGCTGAACCATTTCAAGTCAATATTCTAGAAAAATGAAGTGTTTTAACATGCTGTTAAGATTCTTGATAATGAAATTGATACTATAATAGTAATTAATTGATTTCTCATTCAAACATTAACTCTGGCATGGTTTAAGAGGTTTCTTCTAGTCATATTAGGTATGAGTATAACATGAATTATGTCACTCAAGACTTGTTGATGTCCTATACCTATGTCTTAGGTTTCTAATGCTATGATGAAACACCATGATCAAAAACAACTTGGGAGAGAGATGTTTATTTTGCTTCTTGAGACAATCCATCACTGAAGGAAGTCAGGACATGAAATCATGAAGGATAGGAACCTAGAGGCAGGATATAATACAGAGGCCATGGAGGGGAACTGTTTGCCAGAATGGCTTGTTCAGCCTGCTTTCATATAAAACTTAAGACCACCTTCCCACAAACAGAATAGCCTACAGTGTGGGAGCAGAACCCTTTTATATCTGTCATCAGTCAAAAATGTTCCACACCCACAGGGTACTCTGCTGGTGACATTATCTCTACAGTACCCTCTTCCCAAATGATTCTAGCTTATATGAAGTTGACATAAAACTTGAAGACACACCTGGGTAGCTATGAATGTAAACTTATTTGGGAATGAGGTCTTTAAGGTACAATAAAATTAAAATGAGATACTGTGTGACTCTTCTCAGGGAGACATGCACAAACCATATCTACTCACTCAATAAAGGACATTAACATTAACAAAAAATAAAGAAAGAAAGTATTTCACTCAGATATGGCTTGGTGGCCCAGGAGTTTATTGGGGTCATCTATAGGAGCATTGCAGATGCTACGACAGCTGCATCACCAAAAATCCCAACCCAACATGGGTGATAAGGAACAAAATAGTGCATTTCTGGAACTCTCAGACTTTCACGAAGTTCCACAGGAAAATCTCTTCTCTCTAATAATGGATAATCTTTATAATAACTTGGGGAGGAGCCTCAGAGATATTAAAATCTTCATGAGTTTCCCATTATTAGGGGCCTCCCTATACACTCTAGAAAAATTCAGAAGAGGTACTGAGAAGTCATCACTGAGTGACTGATAATAATTTAATCATCAAAACAAAACTGGCAAATTCCAGGGGCAAGTGGAGAGGGATGGACAAGAAATTAAATCAGCTGATGCTAATGTTGTATGTCTGACCTTCTAAACTCTGTGAGAATATGTTTATGTCTTGAATCCACCCTGTTTGTAGCACTGTGTTCTAAAAGCCCTAGGAAAGTAAAAGAAAAGGTTCTTAAATATTATAACTGTTGCTGCAAAGGAGGCCATGAATTTGAAAGAAAGCCAGAAAGAATATGTGGGAGGATGGAAAGGGAGGAAAAGGAAGGAAAGAAGAACTAATACAATGATATTATAATCTCAAGAAAAAAACTCTTTTTTGTAAATGCAGAGTGCTGTTTTCTAAGACAATGAACAAAAATATAAAAAGTAAGGTATGTTTTAGTCTTAGATCGAAACCAGTGAAAGGCCCTCATGATGCTTGAAATTCTTTGACTTTAGACCAAGGGAGTTGCACAGTCAGGCAGTTAATGGCAGAAATGGATCCTTATAACTACTAGCAGGAATGTAGAAAGTTAGCCTTGGAAAATGAGCCAGGAAGCTTGCATCTGGGCTCCTTTGTAAAATATTATATTGATATTTCTTTTCATCACAGGACAGCATAGGCCCAAATTATCTTTTATTTCTGTGAAACACAGACTAATTAAATTGCTATAAGAAAATACATGAACTTCATTGATCTTGAGACTATTTATCAGAAGTTAAATATTTAAATTCCCAAAATACATGAATAAATTTCTATCCTGGAATACATCTACCTCCAATATAATTTTTAAACAAAGAAGAGCTGCACAAATAATTTTGACAACTCTGTATTTAACCTTGAGCCATTGAAGGTATTTTAATATTTTTTTAGAAATACATAGTCCTAGAAAATGGGGTAAATATTCTAAAACAAAGGGCATAATATTAAGTCAAATGAAAACAAAGCAAAATTTAAAAAAAAAAAAAAAAGGTCTCACCCACAACTAAACACCACTGAAAATACCAACATTCCAGAAAATGTCAAAGGAAAACATTTTTAACCTTTTAAAACAAAACAAACAAAAAAATTCATTTCCCCACTGGCTTGAAGAATCTTTCCATTTTAAACAAATGTTTTCTTCTTTTCTCTTCACTGTAGGAAAGAATATGAATCAATGTGGCATTGTCCCATTAAAAAAAAAAAAACAGACTTGCAATATACCACCTCTACTAATGTGAAACATCTTTTTTTCCATCGCTGCCTTTTTTCAAGGGCCTTCTGAAGTGCCAAAAAGACTCAAGTGAGCAGTAAGTTTTGGTATATCTTTCCCTTTGCTCAGAGTAACAGAGAAGACTGGAAGTGTTGCCATTTGCAGCCACCCAGGGGCCATCCCATCATATAATCTGAGTCCCCTCTGCCCTTCAGAAAGAATGCCTGGAGAGAATGGTGAGGCCATGTGGCTGCATTACTTACTAGCCATTCAACTTAGCATCTGTGATGGTTTATACATGCTCAGCCCAGGGAGTTGCACTATTAGAAGGTGTGGCCCTGTTAGAATAACTATGTCACTGTGGGTGTGGGCTTTAAGGCCCTCATTCTAGCTTCCTAGAAGTGAGTATTCTGCTAGCAGCCTTCAGATAAAGATGTAGAACTCTCAGCTCCTCCGGAGCCATGACTGCCTAAATGCTGCCATGTTTCTACCTTGATGATAATGGACTGAACCTCTGAACCTGTAAGCCAGCCCCAATTAAATGTTGTCCTTATAAGACTTGCCTTGGTCATGGTGTCTGTTCACAGCAGTAAAACCCTAAGACAGTATCTAAGTCTCAAAATATAAGCTCCTTATTTATTGAACAGAAAAATAACGTACCTTGTTCATGTATTTATTAAATGGGTCAAGTAAAAGGAGGAAAAAACTCAGCAAATCATGCACAGTATATCTTTAAAGATATATGCATACATACAAATGTGTGTGTGTACAGATTATCATAAAGGTTTAGGATATGGAAAGTGGGCTTAAGTTTAAGACTGGTTTATACAACTGGGTTTTGGATCTCTCAACCAGTTGGTCCCTACCCCATTTTCTGGTATATTCATCTGTTCTGTTCTCATCATATACAGCTAAAGCTCCAGTAGTGAAGTGATACTCTTTTTTGAGACTAAGAGTTATCTGACTAGTGAAGCCAATAGAGGTTGAGCCTACAATTCCAACAAGCAATGGAAAGAAGTCATTCATGCTGCATAAGTGGCCTTAAGAAATCACTAACATGAATGAGGGCAACTGAGCCAGACACACAGTGACACGGCAGGAGGTTTTGTGTCTGTTCACAAGTAGATAGATGGGTTTCTGAGGTGTTAGTGGCCAAGACACTGACACTTACTAAATAAAGAATCAAGTGTCTCAGTGAACTTCTGGTCCTCCAACAACACCAAGGGAGCCTCACCAAATGTTTAAATGCAAACCAAAACAGGAAAAAACTTGACTCTGTGTCCCTTTTTTAAGTGTGCCAGTGACCTTGCATCAAAGATTTTTTTTTGAGCCTATAACAGTTTTTCCTAATAGATCCAATTCTCAGAATGTGTGACTCATTACATTTATTCCAAAAAACTCAACTATATAAAATTTCTTTATATTAAGTAACAGTACATATTTCAATTTTCAGAATAAAACTTCTTTTCCCCTCTTCAATCACCTTTATTTTTTTACCCAGGAGGAAGACAATTCCTCATATTTGGCAAGAGGTATGATTAGATCCAAGTTTTTTTCAGAGTAAAACCCATAAAAGTTGCAGTAAAGTCATGAATATTTGGGATGCTGCCCCTTTGGGAAAGATTCAACAGATTCTTTGTATAGTGTGTGTTGTATAACCTAATAAATATCCTGGAAGTTCTATTTATACAGCATTTCAAATAAAAACTTTTCAGGATAAAAATCTTATACTTGTCTTTCCTTCATTCACCACACCTCATTATATAAGATTGCATTTGTTAGTCAAATATAAATTTTATAATTCAACTCTAAAATTATTTTTAAATCCACTAAACTATGAGACTCTGGGACATGAATGCTTAAAACTGCACTTGCTGCCATTGGAAATCATTTGAGTTTGCTTTATGAGCTGTGCGATTCCAGTCATTAATCAGAATAGCTTCCTAACCTACAAAGAAGAAAAAAGTGACTGTGTTAACAGCGTAGAAGTGTACTGAAATCCTGCATTCAGCATAGAAGTATACTGAAATCCTGCATTCAGGCTAATTAGAAGCACATACAACCTCATGTATATGCTTCTCAGTGACACGAGGGCATACTGGTATTCTGTCAGGCTGGTCATAGAAGTACATTTCACTATCATGTGAGAACTAAGAAGGTGAAGGGAATCTGTATTTAAGCTGGTCACACAGATGGTCCCTACTCAGGCTTTGGTGTGCGCCCTTTATGAAGATTGAATTCTGCATAATGAACTACAAACAAACCAGCCATTTGCTTGTTTAATGATTACCAGAGTTAAGAGTTTAGTGAAATAGGTAATAAAGCACCGAGATAATTGTAAATGGTGGCTTTAGAAAACGAGTGGATCTGCAGAGATACTATAATTACCTGAGACACTTTTATGAAACAGCTAGTAAAATATGACAGTGAAGTGTTTGTAATATCAAAATACAGTTCAATTTATTTCTAATGTCTCACTTTTATGCAAGAGCCTGAATTTTTGGAGAAAACACTAAGTTTTATGAAGACTTATATTCATGGACACAATGATTTCTGAAAATTAAACAAATTGAAAAGGGGATTCATGTTGTGTTGGCCACTCTGTACTCCTTTACTAAACAGTAGAGAGTAGATTTAAAACTAAGCTTCTTTGCATATATAGCAGAGGATGGCCTAGTCGGTCATCTGTAAACGCCCATGTTACCGCCTTGCCTGCAAGAAAGGGACATGGACACAAAAAGAATCCTTCTACAAGCATATCTTTATTACACCATGTAGAGAAAGAGCAAGAGAAAGAGAAAGCATCTCTAGAAATAATTCCGCTTAATTACACCTCAGTGTGACGTGTGTCGTCAGGATTGGCTGACTGCCCATTACCTCAAGTTACGCCCCGGGATGGGCGGTGACTTACGTGGTTTCGTCACAAGCGCATGCGCACTGAACTTGTTTGCGTCTCCTAGGTAACCGGCTCGGGCATGGCTCTCTACATCACCGGCTCAGGAGCGGCTCTCTACAGTCATCAATGGGAAAAGAGGGCCTTGGTCCTGTGAAGTCTCTATGCTCCAGTATAGGGGAATGCCAGGGCCAGGAACTGGGAGTGAGTGGGTTGGTGAGCAGGCGGAAGGGGAGAGGAAAGGGGATTTGGGGAGATGAAACCAGGAAAGGGGATAACATTTGAAAATTAAATAAAGGCCCAGATCCCTCAGAGATCAGTCTGCATAGGTCAGCTTGCAAACTGCAAAGCGTGAGTGACCAGACTACAGAAGCAACACAGATTCTGGGACAAACCCAGTTTCAGGCTCCAGACATCCAGGCACCTTCCCCGCTGGTGGAGAGGTGTGCACCAGGGAGGGCTCTGCCTGCAGGAGCAGGTGAAGGAGCCATCTTGTGTTCCGGGTCCCTCAGATACCAGTCTGTGCAGATGAGCACGCAAACTGCAGAGGCAACACATCTTCTGGGACAGGCCCTGTTTCGGGCCTTCATCTTCAGCTAGGAAGCAGGTCTGAACACCAGACCTCTGTGTACCTTCCCTGTAAGAGGAGAGCTTGCCTGCAGAGACTACTCTGACCACAGAGACTCAGGAGAGAGCTGAACTCCCAGGACTGCTGACAGGCTAACAGAATCACAGGAGGAACAACCTTCAACCAGAGACAACTATAACAACTAACTCCAGAGATTACCAGATGGCAAAAGGCAAACGTAAAAATCTTAATGATAGAAACCAAGACCACTCATGATCTTCAGAACCCAGCACTTCCACCTCAGCCAGTCCTGGATACCCCAACACACCCAAAAAGGAAGACTCAGATTTAAAATAATATTTCATGATGCTGATAGAGGACTTTAAAGAAGGCATTAATAACTCACTTAAAGAAATATAAGAGAACACTGCTAAAGAAATAGAAGTACTTAAAGAATTACAGGAAAACACAATCAAACAGGTGATGGAATTGAACAAAACCATCCAAGACCTAAAAAGGGAAGTATAAACAATAAAGAAAACCCAAAGTGAGACAACTCTGGAGATAGAAAACCTAGGAAAGAAATCAGGAACCATAGATGCGAGCATCAGCTACAGAATACAAGAGATGGAAAAGAGAATCTCAGGTGCAGAAGATTCCATAGAGAACATGGGCACAACAATCAAAGAAAATGCAAAATGCAAAAACATCCTAACTCAAAACATCCAGGAAATCCAGGACACAATGAGAAGACCAAACCTATGGATAATAGGAGTAGATGAGAATGAAGATTTTCAAATTAAAGAGCCAGCAAATATCTTCACAACAAAATTATAGAAGAAAATTTCCCAAACCTAAAGAGAGAGATGTCCATGAACATACAAGAAGCCTACAGAACTCCAAATAGATTGGACCAGAAAAGAAATTTCTCCCGACACATAATAATCAGAACAACAAATGAAATAAATAAAGATAGAATATTAAAAGCAGTAAGGGAAAAAGGTCAAGTAACATATAAAGGCAGGCCTATTTGAATTACACAGATTTCTCACCAGAGACTATGAAAGTCAGAAGATCCTGGGCAAATCGTATACAGAGACAAAGAGACCACAAATGCCAGCCCAGGCTACTCTACCCAGCAAAACTCTCAATTACCATAGATGGAGAAACCAAATTATTCCATGGTAAAACTAAATTCACACAACATCTTTCCATCCATTTACAGGATAATAAAAGGAAAACACTAACATAAGGACAGAAACTATACCCTAGAAAAAGCAAGAAAGTAAACCTTCAACAAACCTAAAAGAAGACAGCCTCAAGAACAGAATCCCAACTTTAACTTCAAAAATAACAGGAAGCAACAATTGCTTTTCTTTAATTTCTCTTAACATCAATGGACACAATTCCCCAATAAAAAGACATAGACTAATAGACTGGCTACACAAACAGGACCCAACATTTTGCTGCTTACAGGAAACCCACCTCAAGGAAAAAGACCAACATGACCGCAGAGTGAAAGGCTGGAAAACAATTTTCCAAGCAAATGGTCTGAAGATACAAGCTGGAGTAGCCATTCTAATATCGAATAAAATTGACTTCCAACCCAAGTTATCAAAAAAGACAAGAAGGGGCACTTCATACTCATCAAAGATAAAATCAACCAAGATGAACTCTCAATTCTGAATATCTATGCTCTGAATACAAGGGCAGCCACATTCATTAAAGAAACTTTAGTAAAGCTCAAAGCACATATTACACCTCACACAATAATAGTGGGTGACTTCAATACCCCACTCTCACCAATAGACAGATCCTGGAAACAGAAACTAAACAGAGACACATGGACAGTAACAGAAGTTATGAAACAAATGGATTTAATAGATATCTACAAAACATTGTATGCTAAAACACAGGGATATATCTTATCTCAGCACCAAATGGTACCTCCTCCAAAATTGTCCATGTAATTGGTCACAGAACAGGCCTCCACAGATACAAAAATATTGAAATTATTCCATGCATCCTATCTGACCACCATGGACTCAGGCTGATCTTCAACAACAACATAAATAATAGAAAGCCAACATTCATGTGGAAACTGAACAACACTCTACTCAATGATTCCTTGGTCAAGGATGAAATAAAGAAAGAAATTAAAGACTTTTTAGAGTTTAATGAAAATGAAGCCTCAACATACCCACACTTAAGTGACACAATGAAGGCAGTCTTAAGATGAAAACTCATAGCCATGAGTGCCTCCAAAAAGAAACTAGAGAGAGCATACACTGGCACCCTGACAGCACACCTAGAAGCTATAGAACTAAAGGAAGCAAATTCACCCAAGAGGAGTAGAAGGCAGGAAATAATCACTCAGGGCTGAAATTAACCAAGTGGAAACAAAAAGAACTATTCAAAAAATCAACCAAACCAGGAACTGGTTCTCTGAGAAAAATCAACACAATAGATAAACCCTTCTACAGACTAACTAGAGGGGACAGTATTCTAATTAACAAAATCAGAAATGAAAAAGGAGACATAACAACAGAACCTGAGGAAATACAAAATATCATCAGATCTTACTACAAAAGGCTATACTCAACAAAACTAGAAAACCTGGTTGAAATGGTCAACTTCCTAGACAGAAACCAGGTACCAAAGTTAAATCAGGATCAGATTAACAATCTAAAGAGTCCCATTTCCCCTAAAGAAATAGAAGCAGTCATCAATACGTTCCCAACCAAAAAAAGCCAAGGACCAAATAGGTTTCATGCAGAGTTCTATCAGACCTTCAAAGAAGAACTAATTCCAACTCTGTTCAAACTATTCCACAAAATAAAAACAGAAGGTACCCTACCCAGTTCATTCTATGAAGCAACAATTACTCTGATACCTAAACCACACAAAGATCCAACAAAGAAAGAGAACTTCAGACCAATTTCCCTTATGAATATCGATGCAAAAATACTCAATAAAATCCTCTCAAACACAACAAAATGATCATCCATCATGACCAAATAGGCTTCATCCCAGAAATGCAGGGATGGTTTAATATACAGAAAACCATCAATGTAATCCACGATATAAAAAAAATTAAAGACAAAAATCACATGATCATCTCGTTAGATGCTGAGAAAGCATATGACAAAATCCAACACCCCTTCATGATAAAAGTCATGGAAAGATCAGGAATTCAAGGCCCTTACCTAAACATAATAAAGCAATCTACAGCAAACAAGTAGCCAACATCAAACTAAATGGAGAGAAGCTGGAAGCAATCCCACTAAAATCAGGGAATAGACAAAGCTGCCCACTTTCTTCCTACTTATTCAATATAGAACTTGAAGTCCTAGCCAGAGGAATTCAACAAGGAAGGGGTTGCAGAGACAAAGTTTGGAGCTAAGACAAAAGGATGGACAATCCAGTGACTGCCCAACCTGGGGATCCATCCCATAATCAGCCACCAAATGCAGACACTACTGCATACGCCAGCAAGATTTTGCTGAAAGGACCCTGTTATAGCTATCTCCTGTAAGGCTTAGTCAGTGCCTGGCAGATACAGAAGTGGATGCTCACAGTCATCTATAGGAAGGAGCATAAGGTCCCCAATGTAGGAGCTAGTGAGAATACCCAAGAGCTGAAGGGGTCTGCAAACCTATGGGTGGAACAACAATATGAACTACTCAGAACTCCAGAGCTCGTGTCTCTAATTGCATATGTATTAGAAGATGGCGTAGAAGGCCATTATAGGGAAGAGAGGCCCCCTGGTCTAGCAAACTTTATATGCCCCAGTACAGGGAAATGCCACAGCCAAAAAGTGGGAGTGGGTGGGTATGGGAGCAGGTCAGGGGGAGGGTATAGGGGACTTTTGGGATAGCATTTGAAATGTAAACAAAGAAAATATCTAATTAAAAAAAATGAAAAAAAAATTCCACCAGAAAACTCCTAAACCTGATGAACAGCTATAGTTCAGCACCTGGATATTAAATTAACTCAAACAAATCAATGGTCCTTCTCTACACAAAGGATAAACAGGCTGAGAAAGAAATTAGGGAAACAACACCCTTCACAATAGTCACCAATAATATAAAAATACCTCGGTGTGACTCGATGTAAAGAAGTGAAAGATCTGTATGACAAGAACTTCAAGTCTCTGAAGAAAGAAATTGAAGAAGATCTCAGAAGATGAAAAGACCTCCCATGCTCATAGATTGGCAGCATTAATATATTCAAAATGGCTATCCTGCTCAAAGCAATCTACAGATTCAATGCAATCCCAATCAAAATTCCAACTCAATTCTTCACTGAGGTAGAAAAGACTATTTGCAAATTCGTCTGGAATAACCAAAAACCTAGGATAGCAAAAACTCTTCTCAACAATAAAAAAATCTCTGGTGGCATCAGCATGCCTGACATTAAGCTGTACTACAGAGCAATTGTGATAAAAACTGCATGGTACTGCTACAGCAACAGACAGGTAGATAAATGGAATAGAATTGAAGACCCAGAAATGAACCCACACACCTTTGGTCACCTTATCTTTGACAAGGGAGCTAAAACCATCCATGGAAAAAGGACAGCTTTTTCAACAAATGGTGCTGGCACAACTGGCTGTTAGCATGTAAAAGAATGCGAATTGATCCATTCTTATCTCCTTGTACAAATCTCAAGTCTAAATGTATCAAAGACCTCCACATAAAACCAGAGACACTGAAATTTATAGAGGAGAAAGTGGGGGAAAACCTTGAATATATGGGCACTGGGAAAAAATTCATAAACAGGACAGCAATGGCTTGTGCTGTAAGAGCAAGAATTGACAAATGGGACCTTATAAAGTTGCAAAGCTTTTGTAAGGCAAAATACACTGTCAATAAGACAAAAAGGCCACCAACAGATTGGGAAAGGATTTTTACCAACTCTAAATCTGACTAATAACCAAAATATACAAAGAGCTCAAGAAGCTGGACTTCAGAAAATCAAATAACCCCAATAAAAATGGGGTACAGAGCTAAACAAAGAATTCTCAACTGTGGAATACCGAAGGGCTGAGAAGCACCTGCAAAAATGTTTAACATCCTTAATCATCAGGGAAATTCAAATCAAAACAACCCCGAGATTCCACCTCACACCAGTCAGAGTGGCTAGGATCAAAAATTCAGGTGACAGAAGATGGTGGCAAGGATGTGGTGAAAGAGAAACACTCTTCCATTTCTGGTGGGATTGAAAGCTTGTGCAACCACTCTGGAAGTCAGTCTGGAGGTTTTCAGAAAATTGGACATAGTACTACGGGAGGATCCAGCAATAGCTCTCCTGGGCATATACCCAGAAGATGTTTCAACTGGTAATAAGAACACATGTTCCACTATGTTCACAGCAGCCTTATTTATACTAGCAAGAAGCTGGAAAGAACCCAGATGTCCCTCAACAGAGGAATGGACACAGAAAATTTGGTACATTTACACAATGGAGTACTACTCAGCTATTAAAAACAATGAATTTATGAAATTCTTAGGCAAATGGATGTATATGGAACATATCCCCCTTAGTGAGGTCACCCAATCACAAAAGAAGTCACTAGATATGTACTCACTGATAAGTGGATATTATCACAGAATCTTAAAATACAATTTGCAAACATGAGAAAATCAAGAATAAGGAAGACCAATGTGTGGATTCTTCATTCCTCCTTAGAATAGGGAACAAAATACCCATGAAAGGAGTTACAGAGACAAAGTTTGGAGCTAAGATGAAAGGATGGACTATCCAGAGACTACTCCACCTTGGGATCCATCCAATAATCAGCCTCCACCCCAGACACTATTGCATATGCCAGCAAGAGTTTGCTGAAGGGACCCTGATATAGCTGTCTCATATGAGGCTATGCCAGTACCAGGAAAATACAGAAGTGGATGCTCACAGTTATCTAGGATGGAACACAGGGCCCCCAATAGAGAAGCTAGAGAAAGTATTCAAGGAGCTGAAGGTGTCTGCAACCCTATAAGAGGAACAATAATATGAACTAACCAGAACCTCCAGAGCTTGTGTCTCTAGCTGCATATGTAGCAGAAGATATCCTAGTTGGCCATAATTGGGAAGAGAGGCCCCTTGGTATTGAAAACTTTATATGTTCCAATACAGGGGAACACCAGGGCCAAGAAGTGGGAGTGGGTGGGTAGGGGAGCAGGGCATGGGGAGGTTATAGGGAACTTTCAGGATAGCATTTGAAATGTAAACTAAGAAAATATCTAATAAAAAAATAAAAAAAGGAAAGTAAATAAAGAAAATATCTAAAGAACATACATACACATACACACACACACACACACACACACACAAAATGCAAAGTTAACATTAAAAATAGACAGCAAGCCTTGGGAGGCACTATTAATACTCATATGATGAGTCTGTGTATTGACATTTATACAAACATAATCTGCATGTTCAATTCTGAGGAAATTTGACCCACTATCAAAAAGCCAGTACCGACAATTAGATCATTGTATAAAGATAAATCAAGGAGTCATGATTCTTCTCAAAGAAGAACACAATGTAAAAGAAATAATAAAATCTAATGATTTATAACCCCATAAAAAACCCCAAAAAATATAAGCTGTTTACATGCAAGTTATTAAAAAAAAAAAAAAGTTTGAGGAATCAAAGATTTACTCTGAAAACTCCTAAATGTTGCTCCAAAATAGGAATAAGGCATCATCATGACTGACACTGGAGGATCATGACTGACACTGGAACATCATGATTGACTGTGGAGCATCATGATTGACACTGGAGCATCATGATTGACACTGGAGTATCATGATTGACTGTGGAGCATCATGATTGACACTGGAGTATCATGATTGACACTGGAGTATCATGATTGACACTGGAGCATTGTGATTGACACTGGATTCTCTCAAGGCAGCAAGCATGATGCCAAGTTTTTCACCCAGCTCTTTGACATCTCCATTTTGAAGCTGTAAAAATAACAGCATGGGGAAAAAATCATTAACTTCTCTGGCATCCAGTTCAATAACAAATTCAATGTGGCTTTCTTGAAACTGGAGTCCTGAGTGCCTAGATAAGGTGGTAGACACTGGTTGAATCAGTGCCTCTTACACTGACAACTCAGGTAGTCTGATGCCCAAGGTGGGCATGGAAACAATACGGGTCACAAGCAATATTTCCAACTATTCATCATTCGCTGAAAAACAATCTTTTAATAAATAGTAATAAAATCTCAGAGCTGCCATATAAGAGATAGGAATATTTGCTTTCATTGTTTTTCATATAAATTCCTCCACAGTGGTTAGATTTCAGATTCCTTCCATTTCTAATTTTACTGTACCTTCAAGTTTTTAACTTCGTTTCTCAGGATTCTACAGTTAGGCCTCCTTTCATCAAAAGTGTTAGAAGGTTACTCACTCTCCACACACCCACTCAGTACTACAGCAGGGTTGTTTGCTTATCCACCCTCTTCCCTTCTCTTCCTTGCTCTTCTTTCTCATCACGACAGAGTTATCTTGTTGTTTTTGTTGTTTTTCAAGACAAGGTTTATTTGTGTAGCAGTTGTAGCTGTCTTGGAACTCGCTCTGTAGACCAGGCTGGCCTTGAGCTCAGAGTGATCCACGTACCTCCTGAGGGCCAGAATTAAAGCCCTGCATCACCCACCCCGAAATATTATTTTGGTTTGCTTTGGTTTTCCTCATAGCTCTAGAGGCAAGAAATCCAAGATCAAGGTATCAATTTTGTTGGGGTCCAGCACAAGGTTTTCTTCTTTCCTTGCAGACAGCTGCCTTTTTGTTGTGTGCTGACCCAGGAGGGAGGGGGAGGCAAGGGAAAAGAGAGGCAGGATTTACAAAAATAAAATAAAAAAGGAGTAGAGAAGGAGGACATGGTGGGAGGGGGAGTGAGGAGGTGGGAGGAGAAGAGAGGGAGGGGGGAGAAGGGGAGGGGAAGGAAGGGGAGGCAAGGGAAGGGGCGGAGACCATTCTGAGATCTCTTTCTTAAGGTCACTAATCCCATCATAAACAACCTACACTCAAAAGCTCATGTAAATCTAATTATTCCCCAAAAGTCCCATCTCCAAATCCATAAGAACAGTTTGGGTTTCAGCGCACATGAATTTGGTAGCAAAAATTTCAGGCTACAGCATATGAATTTCCTTTGTATGAAGTATTTCTGTGTCATGTTCCCAGTTCTATTTTGATGGAAACTTAGTTGTGGAACCTAAATTATCATGAAAAAAACCCTCCCCTGTTGTCGTTAGTCCTTAGATATTTTGTAAAAGACCTAGAGCATATTGGGCATTGTATGTTGCATACAGTATATCTATACACATCTTCTATTGTATTATAATTGAATTCAATCAACCAAGATATGGGCAAATTCACCAGAACAGGTATTGATATAACTGAGTTTTAGAGCTAGTCAGTTGGCTCAGTTGGTTGGAACATGGTGCTAATAACCGAGTTATAGAAGCAATCTTTAGTCAAATCACTAGAAAATTATATCCAAGTACTAGACGTCTCCTAAGGACTTGTGAAGCAAGGAGTAGTTTTAAGAACTGGGTGATAAGCACATGTTAGCAGGTCCAGAAAACACATCTATATAAACAAGACTATATGAAACCGATGGGAGAGAGCAAGTACCATGAAGAAGCGCGTGTGTTAACATGGGCCTCTGGCCTGCTGCTGCTTGTTCTTTGAGTCTTGAACAGAAGCTATTTCACGTATTTGCCAACTTGACCAAATGTCTAGAAGTTCTCTCTTCTTGACTATATATTTCTGAAAGACACCCAACACAACGGATACTCATTTTCAAATCAACTGGATTTGGGATCATCATGGAAATACACCTGTAGGCGACCCCATGCATGTGTGTACATATTGGGTTGATTAAGAGAAGACTCATCTTACACATGGATGGCATCATCCCATAGGCTGCTTTTCCATACTAAATAACAAGGAGAAAGTCACCTGGGCACTAACACTCATCTTTCTGCTCTCTAACTGAAGATGTAACGATGCTACTGAGCACCTAGCACTCCTGTTGGCATCCTTCCTGACCTGGATGGACTTTATTCTCAAACTCCAAGCCAAAATAAACACTTCCTCCCTGAACTTACTTTGTCAGGCTGAGTCATAGCAATGAGAACACAGCTAATATGACTAAGAACATTAGCTGGAGGCCTTTGGTCACAAAGAAAATTTCAATGAAGCTCATTTATATATATATAGTTTTCAATTGGTGGCTATAAATCAAGGATTGCCCTAGAGTAAAACCCCTCAATGTTTAACTGTAGAGGTAATGGTTAACACTGGCTAGTACTCTTTATTCTGTACAGATTAAAGGACTTTGTGTGTTTAGCAACTTTTGCAGAAAACCAAGCCTCCATGTTTATGCCAAGATTATTTAAGAGAATGCAGAAGAAAGGCTGGTTGTACCTAGTAATGATAAAACTGAAGGTGCTTCAGAAATTCTTTGCAGTATTTGGCTGTGTCTACTTGCAACTAGAAAGAGCTGTAGGAATCAACCTCTTTGTTGTGGCTGTTTTTCATCACTAACAAAACTACCTGAGAGAAATCAGCTTAAAGAGAAAAACACATTTTGTCTCACAGTGTTGAAACGTGGTCAAAAGAATGATGGAGGCTGAACAATGCCTAGGGGACCTGTAAGAAAGGTTCCGGGTGGGGGGAGCGGGAATAAAGGCAGAGGACCTTTTACCTCAAGTGTATTTTGTTCCCTGAATTGTTCTTAGATGGGATTTCATGCCTCCTGTGACAAACATTTACATTCATTTTATAACATGTTTATTCTTATCGGATGTTGGAACATAGCTATAGAACCCAATCTGGTGAGAGGATGTGCTAAGTGTTGTCCTCAGTGTACCCTGAATCTGCATGTGGCCTTCTGCCTTGTTTTCATGCTTTCCCAGATATGATCTCTAGTACATGGCAGGCAATTGTGCATAAATTGCTCTGTCCTGAGAAAGCTCTGGGAAAGGGCTGCTCTGTTAATACTTAGTATGTGCTTACTGGCCTTTACTTACATGTCTTTCTGAACTAAAAACAAAACAAAACAAAACAAAAAAGCAAAATTTCCTTGCATCGTTGCTGGAAGGGAAGTAAAGTCTGTAGCATTAGACTGTAGTCCCCCACCCCGAACCACTGCCTGCCACCATTCTTTAAGGTCCTCAAATCCCAGGTCTTGCAGACAGAGCTGCTTAGGTCAACAAAAGTTGATGTCCTAGCTTCAGAGTTTTCAATCCTCAGCTTGCTGGCTACATTGATTCTGGCCTGTGACGAGACATACATCATATCGAAAGGGCACAAAAGGCAAAAACTGTTCACCTCACAGCAGGCAAAAAAGATAAGAGAGAAAGCAGAAGAGATGGGAGAAGAGAGAAAAGAGGAGAAGCAAGGAGAGGGAACAGCGGTGCCCGGTGACTACTCGCCTTGCCCAGCCTCTAAGTAGCCACTTCAGCTATGAACTTAGCAATGGAGTCTTTGATGAAGTTTGCACTTTTGTGATCTCTCAATAGCGTCACCCGCTGGACACGAAGCTTCAACACAACAGTTTATGGTGCCTTTTTGTATCAATCTGTAATTCTGCTCCTTTTCCTTAAGATCAATCAACTAACCAGAACCCCCAGAGCTCGTGTCTCTAGATGCATATGTAGCAGAAGATGGTCTAGTCGGCCATCACTGGGAAGAGAGGCCCCTAGGTCTTGCAAACTTTATATGCCCCAGTACAGGGGAACGCCAGGGCCAAGACGTGGGAGTGGGTGGATAGGGGAGCAGGGTGCAGGGAGGGTATAGAGGACTTTCAGGATAGCATTTGAAATGTAAATGAAGAAAATACCTAATAAATTTGAAAAAAATTAATGAAAATACCTCAGAACAAAGAACGTCAAAGGACTCCGAGATTTTAGAATCACAGTGTTCTTTCTTTTGCTCCCTTAGAGTATCAATGAAATGGATGCCATATGATCATGGGGACATCAACCAAAACACCGATTTCCCATAACCAGTGGACCTTATTTTTCTGGTAGGCAAACCTCTAACCAAGGTAGAGCATAAACAAAAGCCAACCAAGACATAGTCATTACCTCAAAACGCATTTTTGTGTTAGAGAAATAAATGCACTTAGAGATTTGTTTAAGCTTTAAGATTCTGAGCACAGCAAGACAGGGGACTTGATGGACAGGAAGCTGTGAAAAGTGACTCTATGACCTCTCAGGAAGAATGATCGGTGGCACCTTTCTCCATCGGTCTCTCAAATTTGAAACATCAGGATTCTTTCTCCAAACAAACATTTCAATTCTATAAATATTACCAAATCTTACACACCCTGATTTCCAGGGAGTATAGGCGCCCACTTCCGTTTCCTCCTTCCCATAAGGATCCACATGCTTCTGCCCCTCTTCACAGGACTGTTAAAATAAAATCCTAAATGATTCTATTCATCTGATGGGCTCTCAAAATAATAAATACAGTAACTTCTAAATAGAACTATTCAGGACACTCTGATCCACATATTTTGCAGAACTTTCCACCAGCCAAGTTCCTGTAAAGATGTGCTATGTTTCCAAAGGTTGACCCCAACATATTTTATCCTTGCTGTCTCACTTCTTTTCTATACCACTTGAATCATGCATCTTAGCCTACTGCTGCCTCCAAACCAACACACACACACACACAGACACACACACACACACACACACACACACAGAGAGAGAGAGAGAGAGAGAGAGAGAGAGAGAGAGAGAGACTCTTTGTTATCATTCTGTCTAAGCTCCACCCCACAGTTACCTGGCAATGGCCAGATATGCCTGACTTACTATACATGCGACTGCTTGCCCCCTCCTCTCTCTCGTGCTCTCTTGCCTTCTTATTTTCACTCTGTCCTCTTGCTCTTTCTCCTCTCGTCCCATTCCTTTCCCCCTCCCTCCACGTGCTCATGACTGGGCTCCACTCCTCTACTCTGTCTCTCTGACCCTTTTGACTCCCCTCCCCATGTCCTGAATAAACTCTATTCTATACTATAGCATCATGTGGCTGGTCCCTCAGGGGAAAGGATGCCTCAGCATGGGCCTGCGGAAGCACCTCCTTGCCCCACATCTTATCGTACTTTCACCAAACATATTTCTTCTTTCCTTATAATTTTATAAAACACAGACACGTTTTGTTCGTCTTTCCTTGGTCTGAAATGGCCTCATATATACCTACCTGAAAGTTTTCATGTTTTCTTAAAATGACACCACTTTTTGTGTGTATGTGGCCAACACATGTATCTTTATATAACATAAATGGGAATCTCTGTTTTTGAAAGTTTCTTGTGTCTCCCTTCTTAAAGTTTTAATTGTACTTTGTTTCAATTACTTTCCAGTGTCTGGTTCTGTTTCACTGTGATTCTCTGAAAAGCCTGTATTTGAATTATCTTTGGACTTACAGCAATATATGTGAAATATATTTGCTAAGAGACTATGTAGCAAACTTCTCAATGTCATTTTTTTGGAAAAGTAAACTTTATTCAAACTAATTACACTTTTTAAGAGAGTTTTTTTCCTCCCCAATTTTACTTAATTTCTGAAAATTGCATAAGTAATTGCATTTCACGGCTATGTGTTTCTCCATGAACACTTTTAAAAGCCAACAAACCTAAAAAACTAGTTATAAATTCAATAGTTTCTATTCACAAAACGCTACAAAATCAAAGTGAGAGTAAAATGTTTCTCTTCTTATATGATTCCACATTAACTTTAGTATGAATTGAATGTCATTGTAGATTACGGATATATTATTAGATTTATTATGACATATATATATATATATATATATATATATATATATATATATATATATATATATATACAATTATTTTCAAATGCTGGTAAGATAGAAACAAGAGAATAGATTTGAAGCAAAATTTTCACATTTGAGTAAAAATCTCTGTAAAAGAAAAAAATTAACAAAGGTATCAGATTTTCCATCATCAAAATATTGTCAGGTTCAGCAGTGATAGATGAGAAAAGATATAATTAGTGTTAATGATCACTGTGTTACAATTTTAGGAAATCAGTGATGATGCTTAGTGTCGACTATCACCATGGTTACTCAAAGTCCTCAAGGGTACACAGATGCACTTGCAGTAGGAACTCTGAAAAGGACTAATGGAAAACTTCTCTGAACCAAGCAAGAAATTGTAGTCCTCCTCAACAATTCTTCCTGAAAATCTTGAAGATTTCAGTTTCCTGGTAATCTTTTCATTCTATGCCTATCCCTGGAAGTCAAAATTGAATAAAAAAACAAAAACAAAAACAAAAAATAACCTTTCCTTTAGCGTTCTTAGACTCCTTAGGAAGTGCCCTGTTTCTGTTCTCTGACTCGGTTAAACCTTCCTTAGTAGTATTGGTTTACAATGCCTTTTATCTCTAACTCAGGCTTAACATATTAGTGTATAAATGGTTCTGGGAAAACTGAATATCCACATAAAGAAGATTGAAACTTCAACCTTGTCTATTACTGTGTACAAAAATCAACTCAGAATGGATCAAAAGCCTTGAGGTAAGAGGTGAAGCCACAAGAGAAAATCAGTTTCTTTCTGCATTGGAACATTTGACAATTTCCTGGATGGTACTCCAAAACCACAAGAAACAAAAACAGAAATTGAAATGTGAGATTAAATCAAATTTTAAACTGACATGAATCAAAGAGGTAACTTCTGGAATATGTAAATAGCTCACAAACAAGCATTACAATTAAAATGAATAAATAATATATATCGATAATTCTCAAGAGAAGAAATGTAAAATCCAACAAGTATGTGAAAATCATTCCATATTATTACCAGAAAGGCAAGAATTAACAAATGCTATCATAGATGTAGTAAAAAATACTTACAGTGTGGAGATTCTTCAAACAACTAAAATTGTACTACCATGTGATCCAAAGGAGAACAGACATGATCAATGTGACATCTGCATGGACTGCAACATCCCAGCAGAATCTGTTAAATTTTGAAATTAAAATAAGAATAGGTTTTAATAAATATTCAGGGCATGTGAAGAACTCTTATTTTAAAACACTACATTGGAGAAAGAAGTCCAGTGTTGTGTAACAGTTTCCTCCTATATGGAAATATTACATTCAGAAGTCAAGTTCCTTAAGCAAGAAGATAAACAACTCACAAAGGCTTCAAAAAGTCCCTGAAACTGACCAGACTCACTAAACTACTCCCTACCTGCCAGAGGAAGCAAACCAAGTAAGTTGCAAAGAAAACTCTCAGAAAAGAAAATAGAAAAACAAAATAAAACAAACCCCTCTGAGGTCAGACCAGCTGCCTAACCTAAGGTTTAGATTTATTAAGTCTCTTGTAAGGGACATTCTCTATGTTGAGCTGCCTGCAAGCTGTACAATGTACTCCAGGTTCTCAGCCTCTGTGAACTGTCAACTATACTGGGGTAGAACTTGATGATACAACTGTCTTTGAGTCATCTTGCTCCTGTAAGTAATCCCTCATGCTTACTCTTGTAAGCAACTTCAATAAAACTCATTGGCTTTCCAAATTGGACTTTGATAATTCTGTACTGTGGTCTATCATGGTCTCCCTATCTGGGGACAGTGGGTCTTAACCTTCCTAATGCTGTAACCCTTTTGTATAGTTTCTCATGCTGTGGTGAACCCCAGCCATAAAATTATTTTCATTGCTATTTTATAACTGTAATTTTATTTCTGGTTTGAATTATAATCTATATATCTGTGTTTTCCAATAGTCTTAGGTGATCCCCGTGAAAGGGTCATTCAATCCCCAAGTTGAGAACCTCTGGGTTAGTAAATGTGGGTTTTGCATCTCCCCAAGAAAGGTTTGGGTAGACAACCACCAGCAAAAAATAGGGCTGGTAAACCAGAGGCTGAAGAGAGAGAAAGAGCAAAAGCTTGGGGTGAAAATGTGTAGAAACCATTACCCCATCTGCTAACTTACAAGTTTAAAAAGAACTATAAAATCTCAAATCCTTTAAAAACATTCATTTGTCTACCTTTCACACCAAAAAGGTAAAGACTGGGAGAATTAAGATGTACTTTCACGATTACATTCTCTTTACTCTTTTACTTTTAGCAAAAGGAATCCCTATTTTCATTTATCTGTGAATTTGTTTATTCCAAAGTTGCTGCATACACACAGTCTTAGTGCCAACCATTTTATCAGGCATATAAGATAGGAAAATCAATTTAGAAATGAATCAAATGCAGTGTCTTGCCCTTGAAATGGCCGAGAAAACACACAGTTGCAGCAATTATATCAGAACGGGAGAAAGAACTCAGATGGTACGAGAGTCCCATGAGGGTGACAGCCAGGCCAGGGAAGGTGTGGGGAGAAGGAGCAGGTCAAGGAAAGCTTCATGTATTATGATTTCAAGATGAGATGAATTGGATTAGGTGACAAAAGCGACTTCATGAAAAAAAAATGCCCCAGGGAGAAAAAAGATGCTCCAGGCCATTCTTGGAACTGAGCTGGTGCCACCAGAGGTGGACAATAGAAAGAAGAGCTCAGCAAGTGAGGATGGCCAGAGGGAGGTAGAAGAGAAAATGAATCACAACAGTTTCTGAGCCTGCTTGACTTAGCATTTTGGGTTGTTAGAACAGAATTATTGAGCCTGGGCAATTTGTGACAAGCTGAAATCTTTTGGGCACAGTTCTAGAGGTTGGAGAGGCCAATAACAAGATGACAGCTTTTGCAAGGGATTATTACATGGCACAGGAACAAAAGGAGAGCAAAAAGCGGGAAGAGAATATGACTACCACAGTGAAAGTCAGGCAGAGGTCAAGCAACCACATAGGAGTTCATCCCTGGTCCCACAAATTCCTGTCCTTCTGCTATACGAAATGCATTTGTTCCATTCCAACAGCACCCAAAACTTCAGTTTATTTCAGTTTCAACACTAATATTCAATGCCTGAATTCCCTTCTAATAAGATCAGGACTCAAATCCTGACTGTCCTGAGAGAATTTTCTACTTGTGAGACTGTGAAATCAAAACAGTTCATCTACTTCCAAAGTAAAATTGTTTAAGAAGCATAAAATAGGCACTGTTGTTTCAAATGGACAAGTGGTCAGGAGAGGGGGGTGACTGGTCCTGTGTGAAGGAATAGCATCGGATCTTAAGACACTATAAGGACACTGTGCACTCTGCATGAAAACATGGGATGGAGCGTATTTATCCTAACATGGGTTTTACCTTTTACCTTTATAAACCTCTATTTTCCTATGGGCCGTATCTGTCTCCTCTCTATCCTTAGGGAATCCTTTGCCCACCCCTCTCCAACTCCCCTCCAGGACAAATACCCCTGCCCCTTCTCTCTTGTCTTCTGTCTCCACTCTTCGTCTCTTATCTCCTTCCTTATGTCCCTCTGTCCTGAGAACTTTGTATTGGCATGTCCTGAGCCCATACAAATCCTCTCACTGCCCAAGTCCTGGGGCTCCCCTCAGTCATCTTTCAGATACAGGTGAAGACCATGATGGCTCTACAGCTACTATGACTGTGTGCATGCAGACTGCCTAGGTTTACCGCTTCCTTTAGAGAAGTGGTTCAAAGAGCATCTGGGCCGTCGCCTGTCATAGTCAAGAATTGATTTCCCAAAGTCTGGATACAGTCATAGATGGGACCCCAGCCCAACCCCTGAAGCCAATCTGTTATTCCAGAGCTCTAGACCGAAGATGGAAAGAATAGCCAGGAAGACCTCCTAAATGCCTTCTGAGTCATTAAACTGTGTCTTGATGATCCTTGCTGGCTTCATTGTATGTATACCATGTCCTTATACATCCTTCAATATTTCCTTATTATTTTACATGTGAGGCTTCAATTTTTCCAACGTTTACGTTCTGCTTCACTAAAGCTATAGATTTCATCTTTAATTTTTTTCCTTGTACCTTTGTTGAGCACTCCCAACACTGAGGGGCATATGGTGGTGGCGTCCTTTCCTTTCTACAAATTAAGTCTCTTCTTTCTTCTCCCATTTTACCTCATGCAATTAAAAAGCAAATGCATAGCACCTAGAATGCTTTGCTGCTGGATATTTCTCCTACAATATATCTTGGTTTATTACTCCCAACTTTTTCACAACACTGTAGAATTTGAGCCAAATTCAGACATATTCTCTGCCAGATTTTACAAAATACAGTCATTACTCCCAATTCTTATACTCGTTTCTCATTTCTGCGCAATCTCTCATCAGAATGACCTTTACTACTATATTTCTGCCAAATTAACAATGGTACTTTAAGTATCTATAAGAAGCTCTTAATGTATCTCTCCCCTTTTGTAGGACATTTGATCATACTGTGAACTCAGAGAATGTGTTATTTGTGTGTGGGAGTTGGGGAATCCTGTTTCTGGTTGTGGTGTAGCTCAGCCATTAGCACACACCTCTAAGCCCTCTCGCTGGAATACAAATACACCCTTATTACACATCTTTAATCCTGAATAATAAAGGTAAATTTAGGCTGTAGTAGGAAGTACCCATGTTTGAAAGTAATGATTAAGTGGCAGATAAAGTGACACAACAGAGAAAGATTTGATAGAATAGAATATGCCCAAAGGTGACATAAGAGGGAGCAAAGGAAGAGAAGGAAGAGGCAGTTTTACTGGGACAGTCAGAGAGACAGGTTGCAAAGAGAAAACAAGCCAGACACAGGAGAAGGCAGAACAAGCCAGAGAATGAGAAGGGACCAGAAGATTAGAAAATATTACCAAAGTTACCATGAGATCAAGCAGAGTAATTGAGTCAGAGACCAAGAGAGAGAACTTGGGTTGAATCGGTCAGCTTGGAGAGGAGTTTGAGACAGAACAGCAGAGTTGAACGAGCCAGCTAGCGCTCAGAAAAAACTAGGAAGGGTGAGTTTATTTCGCAGTAAACTGCAGAGGATGAAAACATTCTAAGCCTAGATTAGATTATGCAGAGGCTAGAAGCTTCCAGGACTAGGCTTAGGTTAACAGACTGATGCAATAAACCTTGGAGATGATAATTACATCAGATGAATAAAAGTTACTGTAACACTCCTGTTCTTTTCAACCATCATTGAAAACCTTTACATTGATTCATTCATGAAATTTAAGGCTTCATTCACAAATTCTCCCAGACTTACATCTGTTGTATCCTGCTATTTAAGGTCGCAATCTACCATGTCCAGATAGCTCCTCTAAGCTTAATGCAAAATGAAGAACCCCCTTTTCCAACAGGGCTTCCTCTTCTCTGCATGACCTTATCTGGGGAGCCCAACCCCCACACTTTAGGAAAGTCACATAGTTCCAGGCAAAACTACAGGTTCAATTTCCTCTATACTGATAAGGAGCTGCCCTGTAAGTACCTGGGGTTCCTGGCATGCCTCTCCATACAAATGAGGCATTACCAGTACTTTAAACTCCAGTCAGTTTTTTTACATTCACCCTGACAACTCCTTCCCACACTCCAAGGATCATACATGACCTTTGTTCACCTCCAATAAAGTGTATGTGCACAGCTGTTTCACTGGAGATCATCTAAGAGTGATGAAATGTACCTTCTAAAGGAGCTGTAATACTAAAATCCTTAGAGAATGCTTTCTCCCCTGTTACTCACTCCCAGCTGAACCAGGATCCTGCAGACGTCACCCATTCTGGACTCCCCTTTATTCTCCCTGTCTGGACTCCCCTTTATCCTATCTGGTATGCAGTGGTGTCAGAACACCCTGAGGGAGGGAAAAAAAGTACTCGGAACCACAACTGGCCCCCAACATACATAACACACACTCGCAGATTCTAAAGGCACCCACTTACACATACATATGCTTTGCTATCCTCTGTGACTCTGGAACCAATTTTCTGTCTTAGTCCATATTCCTATCAAAGCACAATTTAGAATGAGCATGTTTGCATATAAACTATGTAATTTGACATTGTTTCATAGTTCTGGAGGCTAAATGATCTAATACAAAGGTACCCATATCTCATGGGAGCTTTCTTACGGTATTCAAATCACAGAACTATGAAGTCTTACTTTATCCTAAAAGAGAAACGCAGAGTTTTTTTTTTTATTAGTTCTCTGAGAATTATACACAATGTGCTTTATCATATTTACCCTCATCTTACAAATCTTTCCAGATCTATACTCCCTTCCCTATACACCTTTGTTTCCTTCTTTCTTAACCTCCACTGGTGTTTTGCTGTCCATTTTTTCTTGGAAACTTCTACTGGGGTGTAGGAGAACTAAGAAAGAAAACACATACAAGCATATTTCTAATATTGGAAAAAGTAGACTTCAAACCAAAACTAGTCAGAAAAGATAAGAAGGGACACTTTATACTCATCAAAGAAAAATTCCCACTAATAAGATATTACAATCTTAAACATATGTACCAAACACAGGAGCATGCAATTCATAAAGGAAATACTGCTGGGTCTAAAACAAGTTGGTCCCAATACAATGATAGTTGATGATTTCAGTAGCCCTCTCTGATAGGGTTATCATAATAGGCATATCATTCAGAACAAAAATAAATAGAATCTAACAATTTTTAGATAGTAAAGAGGTATGAAGTCATCTAGTAGGTGGGTTTTTTTTTCAGACTTTGTGAGATATTGGTTACAATTATTTTGCATACTCACATAACTTACATTTATTATACTACGTCCCTGATGGTGTTGATTTCATTTCTTATTTCTGTGATAATCTATTCTGATAAAAACAGCTTGCATTCCATCATTGTGGAGAAGTCAAACTGCCAGAAACTTGAAGGAGCCAGTCACACCACACCCACAGTCAAAAGCAAAGAGGGATGAATTAATGCAGGCATGCTACTACCCACTGCATGTGGAATAAAGCCACCCACAGAAGGGGTGTGTGTGTGTGTGTGTGTGTGTGTGTGTGTATAATCACTCATTGAGACTTTCTTCCTTCATGTTTATGTGGTTTGAATAAGAACACCCCCCATAGGCTCATGTATTTAAATAGTTAGCCACCAGGGAGTAGCACTATTTTTAAAGGATTAGGGGGTATGGCCTTGTTGGAATAGCTGTGGCTTTGGTGAGCTTTGAGGTTCAAAAGCCCTTACCAATTTTCTCTCTCTCTCTCTCTCTCTCTCTCTCTCTCTCTCTCTCTCTCTCTCTCTCTCTCTCTCTCTCCCTCTGCTTTGGATCTGATGTAGCTACTTAGCTATTTCTCCAGTATCATACCTGCATGGCATCATGCTTGCCCCCATGATGATAATAAACTAAACTTCTGAAACATTAAGCAAGCACAAGCTCAGACTCTTGGTGTATTTTACACACACACACACACACACACAGAGAGAGAGACAGAGAGAAAGACAGAGATAATGAGAGAGACAATTTTAAATCTAGGTTCTACATATTAAATGACACAGTTGCAAACGTGTCAAAACTCCATTTTTCCCTACCTATTAAATAAGGTACTAATATCCCCCAATAAAATACAATTATAAGAGTTGCCGTGGTCATGGTGTCTCTAAACCTCAATAAAACTGTGTTCTACGTTGTGATCAGTTGACAATTAAAACCAATCATTATGCTTCTATAAGGGCACAGATAAATTTTCTCATTTTTTTCTCATAGAGAAACAGTGTGGTAAAATGAAACAGACACAAGAGATTTTTGAGCTTATCTTAAGAAATAAGATATTATTGAGCAGGGATTTAAGATGAGACAAAAGAAAAGCATAGACAAGAAAGGCGGTACAGGATGGAAAAGAGATCAAAGGACCAGTAGATTCTGAAAACTGGTGGGATCAAAGGGTTGCTTAAATCAGACTACTAAAGATAGTATGGTTTTAGTAAGGGAGTCAGAGGTGGTAGCTTCAGAACAGGTCTCTGAAGTTGGGATTATAGGAAGCTATGTTACATTATATTCTGGGGTTGCACTGTGTCTGAGAAGGAACACAACGTCCACAACTGTCCCCTTTGTACTGTAACTCACTCATTATCTGTCTAGGTTACTTCCAAGGCTTGTCCTTTCTGTTTTGGGAAGAGCTGGTTCTCTTCTGGCTTTCCTGATATAACACTTGTGCTACCAGAGACCTGCTCTGGGGGTAGAGTAAAAAGAAGAAGTCTCCTCTCTGCAATGTTTCTGTGGAAAGGGTCAATACATCTGCCTGTTATTTGAGTTCAAAAGTGGGATGTTCAATGGTTTATAACTATGATTTCCTGAGAGAGTTGGGGAAGGGAATTGGTGTTGAGAATTTGAAACTGGAAGTTGACCTATTCTAGTGTATGTGCTTCTGAAAGGTTGTAAAATCATCAGCTAAAAAGATTTTTATTAGGAGACACAAGGCAGAAGTTAAATGTGTTAACCTATGAGCCACATACAGAGGGATCTTCTTCTGGGAGCCAAAGGAAAGAGCTAGAGAAGGTCATTCTAACACTCAGTCATAGGAGTGGGAGGTAACTGTCAAAAGTTCCTAAGCTCATCAGCAGGGAGCTAATGAACACAGTACTGAAAAGAGCATGGCTCAGACTGCTGGTGTCTTACAGACACCACCACCACTACCACCATCACCACCACCACCACCACCATCACCACCAGCAGCAGCAGCAGCAGCAGCAGCAAATTTTTAAAAATAGTTACTAACCAATATGTGCTTCCTCCTATTTTTTTAAAAAAGACTTATTTATTTATTTATTTTTATATGAGCACACTGTAGGTGTTTTCAGACACACCAGAAGAAGTTATTGGATCCTATTACAGATGGTTGTGAGCCACTATGTGGTTGCTGGGAATTGAACTCGTGACTTATGGAAGAGCAGTCAGTGGTCTTAACCGCAGAGCCATCTCTCCAGCCCCACACACCATCAATTTAAAATCTAGGTTTTATATATTAAAACACACAGGTGTAAATTTGTCAAAACCACAGGTTTTATATCTACCTATAAAATAAGGTACTAATATCCCATTTGCCAAGATATTGAGAAGGTTGGGTTATTTTCCTTTTTTATTAAAAAATAGATTCTTTTTTTTAATTCGGTATTTCCTGATTACAGTTTTCTTTCCTTCTACTCCTCCAAGTTTCTTTCCAGCTTCCCTCAAACCGAAATCCAATCACTTTCTGTCTCTCATTCAAAAAGCACAGGGGAAACATTCCCCTACTATCCCCCCCAATGCCACCACCCCTGCCCACACTTGCCACATCGAGGAGAGAACAAGTGACAGAGAGATGGGAGAGATGAGAGAGATGGGAGGATCCGTGGAGCAGTGTGGTGCATGCGCTGTGAAGAGAGAGGCAGAACTAGTGACCTGACAGCAATGACAGGTGAGAGAGAGCTGTGGTAGATGGTGGATCATGCTGTTGCCCAATGGAGTCGACAGGAAGGAGTGTAGCAGCCTGAAGTTTAAGTAGATGCAGACTCAGCCCCTAAAAAAGCTGTCTCGCCACTGGACAGCATGGAGACCCAAGATGAGGAATGGTCCACATTTTAGATTGGACCCTCACAAAGGTCTACCATATGAAGTGACACTGCTGAGGGCCAGGAGTAGGTCCGTGGCCCTGATGAGGTCAGAGGTCTGGGTTGATGTCCAAAGACTGTGTTGTCACCTGCCAACAGACAGATGTTCATGGCCTGTGCCATGGCCTGAGTCCATGTTGATGTACCTGGACCACACTGTCCCCAAGGAACCTTCTAGTGTGAGTAGCCTGCACTGCCACCCAGCATCATTGTGGTGTCAGGGTCCAGGCTGCTGCTGCGGGCCATGTCTGGATCCAAAGTCTTGCTACAGCCAAGGTCAAATTGATGTCTATGGGCCGTGTTAACCACAGAAGACAAAGTGGAAGTCCCTGGCCAGCACTGCTACCCAAAGCCATATTCATGTTCGTGGTCCATGCTATCCCAGAGGTCCATGTCTGACTATGTGATCTTACTGCGGCTCGGTGTGTGTTGATGTCCATAGCCCATGCGACCACTGAAAGCCACAGGGATGTCCACGGTCTGTGCTGCAGCCTGAAGCCATGATAATGTCTGTGGGCAATGCTGCCCCCAAAAGGCCACAATGATGGAGGTGGCTTGTGCTGCCACCTGGGGCTATGGTGATGTCTGGGCCTGTGCTGACACTGAGGACCATGTTTGGGTTCATGGTCTTACTGTAACCAGGTCCTTGATGATGTCCGTTGCCCATGCTACCCCCAAAAGCCAGGCACATGTCCGTGATCCCAGATGCATCAGGGGGCCTTATCTGGGTCCCTGGCCCTACTGCAAGCAGGAGCATTGTTTGTGGTCTGTGCTGACACCAGAAAGCATGAGGAAACCCATGATTTATAATCCCACAAATAAGGGACTTTTACAGTGATATTGATGACTGCACAGACACAGCTGAGAAAGAGGAACACCGAAGATTTCTGTGACAACCTCTACCTCTGCTCCAATCCCCCTCCAACCAACCAACAAGCAAACAAACAAAAACAAAAACCATTAAGAGCCTAGACAGTAAGCCATTTGAAAGAACTCTTAACAACTATGATAGGCTCTGGGGTGTCAGCTTTCACAATAAATGGCTTCCAACAGGAATGTGGGAGGAGAGGACTCAATTTAAGGGGCAAGCTACTCTTTTTTTTTTAACTGGGTGGGGGGAGGGGAGGTCACAAGGGAGCAGTGCTGGGCAGGAAAGGACTGGAAAGTGAATGTGATAAGGATGTATGATGTGAAGTACCCAGAGAATCAATTAAAAAATACTATGTTGGAAGAAAAAGAGGCGGCTTCTAAGGGATAACAACAAAGTAAGTAGGAATTAGAGAAAACCATCACAATGAGGTCAGATGAGGCAAATCAACAGAAGAAAAAGAGCCATAAGAGTAAGCACTAATTCACCCACTCAGGACTCCCATAAAAATACTAAACTGAAAACTATACTATTTATACAAGGGATCTGGTGTAAAGCCTGGAGGTCCTGGGCTTGCTGCTTCAGTCTCTGTGAGTTCATAAGAGTCTAGCTCAGCTGATCACAGAGCATTGTTCTCCTGGTGCCCTCCACCCCACTTTCTATCTCCTCTTCTGCAGGGTTCCTTGAGCCCTGAGTGGAGGAATTAGATAACAAAATCTCATATATATATATATATATATATATATATATATATATATATATATATATATATATATATATGGGTATGGTCTGTATTTATTTCCATCTTTTGCAGGTAAAAGCTTCTGTGATGATGGATGAATCTATGACATTAGGGCATTAAGAGTCACTGTATTGTTACATTTTTGTTGGTTTGTTTGTTTGTTTGTTTTTCTTCTTTTTAGAACAGCAGTATTTGGTTCTATCCTAAGTATCTGGACTATCTAGTCACTGAGTCTTGGCCACCCAAGCAGTGTTCAGTATGGGGTCAATCTCATGGAGTAGAACTTAAGTCAAACCAAACATTGGTTGGTTACTCCCATAAGCTTTGTGCCACCATTGTCCCCAGCATATTTTACATAAAGGACAGAGCGAATGTCAAAAGTTTTGTGACTGGGTTGGTGTTTACGTTTTCTTTTGGTAGCCTTCAGAATATGCTTCTAAACCAAACACACTAGAATGCAGGAATGAAACTCTGTGGAGGCACTGGCTTGACCTCACTATGTTTAAGGAGTTGTATGGGTGTTGTCTTCAGCAACTGGGGCCTTGCTATTAATTTGTGGAGAGCAACCTATTGCCTTGGCAACAGGTTGGGTAGTTTGGGGATTTTCATGGGACCCCTTTGGCCAACAACTCATTGGTTATTCCAAGTACTAGAATATTAGTGTTCTGACAAGAAATGGCTTGTTGGGACTCCGTGTTCCTTGTTATTTGGAGACCTCATTAAGATTGCCTTCATATAATTTAGAACGTTTTTACTATATTAGTTTTCTATAATACCCCTCAAATACTTCTCAATTTTAGTTGTCCCTCCTTGCATTCTATTCCTCAAATGATGAATTTTAATTCAACAACATGCTTTTCTGACAAGGGATTATATCCAAAGACCGTCTAGATCTGTGTGATCTAACTGGAATGTAAACACACTCTGGATTACAGTATAATCTGGTTGGAATACAGATATGCCCTTAGTACACAGCTTTAATCCCTAACAATAAAGGTTCAGTTAGTATGTAGAAGGAGGCAGTCATGTTTGAAAGTGACTCTAATTGAGTGGCAGACAAAGTGACAAATCAGTGAAAGGTCTGGCAGAATGAATCAGAGATAGGATACACCAACCTCTCATGAGAACAGACAGGAAGGAGAGGGTACTTAAGAGCACCGAGAGAAGGGTGTGTGTGTGTGTGTGTGTGTGTGTGTGTGTGTGTGTGTGTGTGTGTACACGCGCGCGCACGCACGTGAATTATCTCTAGCAAGTAAAAGTTGCTTTTATACTCAAATCCATCTTCCCTCTCCATCTTCACATGATCCTCCCATTCCCAATCCACCCATAAAATTCATTCTATTTTCCCCTCACAGGGAGATCCATATGTCTCCAATAGTCCTTTCATCTATACTTAACCTATCTGGGTCTACTGAGTGTAGCTAGTTACCATTATATTAAAGTATAATATCCATATACAAAACAAATATATTCTATGTTTAGCTTTCTGGGTCTGAGTTACCTCACTAAGCTGATTTTTTTTCAAGTTCTTTCCATTTGCCTGCAAATTTTAGGATTTAATTGTTTTTAACAGCTAAGTAATACTCAATTCTGTAAATGTGCCACATTTTCTTTATCCATTCTTCTATTGAGGGACATCTATGTTGTTTCTAGTTTTTGTCTAGTATAAATAGAGCAGTAATGAACATAGTTTAGCAAGTGTCCTTATGACAGGATGGAGTATCCTTTGGCCGTATCCCCAGGAATGGTATAGCTGGATCTTGAGGTAGATCAATCCCCATCTTCCTGAAGTACTATCATACTAATTTCCTTAGGGGTTGTATAAGATTCTGTATCTCTTGTTCTGTCATACTTTCATTTCTGGTTTTGTGGGTCTGGATACTGTCTCTTTGCCTTTTAGTTAATTTGGGTAAGAGTTTGTTCATCTTACTGATTTTCTCAAAGAACCAACTCTTTGTTTCATTGATTATTTGTCTTTTTCACTTTTTATTTAATATAGTCCATAAGTAGTGCAGCAAAAGCCATCAAAGTGTTGTTCAGGCCCTCCTTCCCATCCCAGCCTATGGCCATTGTAAGATGCTAAAATGGTAGCATCTGTCAAAATGGCAGTACCTGTCAAAATGGTGCAGCACCTGTGCTGAGGAGAATTTCTCTCATAGCTGTATGGCTCCTGAGCTCCAGTGTCTCAGGATGCCCTTCCACTGAAAGACCTTTTCCCTCAGAGCTGGATGTTTCATGGGCTTCCAAGTCCCGTGATTGCTTTCCATCCAAGTAGAAACACTTACAATTAGTACATTGCATCCTTCCCTATCTCTTCTAATTAGATTTGGGTTGAAGTCTATTTTGTCAGATATTAAAATGGCTATATCAACTTGTGTCTTAGGTCCATTTGCTTCAAATATCTTTTCCAACCCTTTTCCCTGAAGTAATGTCTGTCATTAATGTTGAATTATGTTACTTGGATGCAGCAGAAGGATGCATCCTGCTTTCACATCTACTAGTCTGTGTCCTCTTATTGGCGAACTGACATGATTGATATTGAAAGGTATCAATGACCAATGACTGTTTATTCCTAATAGTTGATGGTGATTGTTGTAGTGGTACTGTGTGCGCTTCCCTTCTTGGGATTTTTCTGATCCTGAGCTTATTTATTCCATGTGTTTTATTGTGTGTAATTAACCCCCTTCGGATGGAATTTTTCTTCTAGCATTTTCTGTAGGAGGGAAAGATCTCTGGGATCCACAGGAGATATGGAAAGAGGCAGGAATTATGATGTAAGACAAGGGATGAGACAGAGACCTTGGATTTGGAGGACAGGAGGGAGTCTTGACGTTCTTTGGCTAGCTGGACTATTTATTTCCCTGGACTATTCAGCTAATTTCAGTTTTTATTATTTGGTTTAAGTGTTAGTTTTTGTTTTTACTGTTAAGTTATTTGTTTGTTTTGTTTTAGGTTACTTGTTTGTTTGCTTTTATACTTCTGCACTTAATATTTACAAGGTAATTGCCAACCGACAGATAGTTCCCAGTGAAATCCGGGAAGACAGTACTAGCTTGGTAAATGAAAGTAAGGACCCTATCAGATTTAGGATTGGTAAAAATTCATTCCCAATCTGTTGGTGGCCTTTTTTGTCTTATTGACAGTATCTTTTGCCTTACAAAAGCTTTGCAATTTTATGAGGTCCCATTTGTCTGTTCTTGATCTTACAGCTCAAGCCATTGCTATTCTGTTTAGGAATTTTTCCCTTGTGCCCATATCTTCAAGGCTTTTCCCCACTTTCTCCTCTATAAATTTCAGTGTCTCTGGTTTTATGTGGAGTTCTTTGATCCACTTAGACTTGAGCTTTGTACAAGGAGATAAGAATGGATTGATTAGCATTCTTCTACATGATAACCACCAGTTGTGGCAGCACCATTTGTTGAAAATGCTGTCTTTTTTCCACTGGATGGTCTTAGCTCCCTTTGTCAAAGATCAAGTGACCACAGGTGTGTGGGTTCATTTCTGGGTCTTCAATTCTATTCTATTGATATACCTGTCTGTCACTGTACCAGTACCATTCAGTTTTATCACAATTGCTCTGTAGTACAATTTGAGGCCAGGCATGGTGGTTCCACCAGAGGTTCTTTTATTGTTGAGAATAGTTTTTGCTATCCTAGATTTTTGTTATTCCAGATGAATTTGCAAATTGCCCTTTCGAACTCAGTGAAGAATTGAGTTGGAATTTTGATGGGGATTACGTTGAATCTTTACATTGACTATATTAATCCTGCCAATCCATGAGCATGGGAGATCTTTCCAATATATACAAAGAGCGCAAGAAGCTGGACTCCAGAAATTCAAGTAACCCCATTAAAAATGGGGTACAAAGTTAAACAAAGAATTCTCTACTGAGGAATGGTAAATTGCTGAGAGGCACCTGAAAAACTGTTCAACATCCCTAATCATCAGGGAAATGCAAATCAAAACAACCCTGAGATTCTACCTCACACCAGTCAGAATGGCTAAGATCAAAAATTCAGGTGACAGAAGATGCTGACAAGGATGTGGACAAAGAGGAACACTCCTCCATTGCTGGTGGTATTGCAAGCTTGTGCAACCACTCTGGAAATCAGTCTGGCAGTTCCTCAGAAAACTGAACATACTACTACCAGAAGATCCAGCAATACCTCTCCTGGGCATATACCCAGAAGATATTCCAACTGGCAATAAGAACACATGCTCCACTATGTTCACAGCAGCCTTAAATATAATATCCAGAAGCTGCAAAGAACTCAGATGTCCCTCAATAGAGGAATGGATACAGAAAATGTGGTACATTTACACAATGGGGTAATAAGCAGTTATTGAAAACAATGAATTTATAAAATTCTTAGACAAATGGATGGATCTGGAGGATATCATCCTAAGTGAGGTAACCCAATCATAAAAGAACTCACTTGATATGTACTCACTGATAAGTAGATATTAGCCCAAAAAACTTAGAATACCCAAGATACAATTTGAAAAACACAAGAAAATCAAGAAGACCAACACATGGATGCTTCATTCCTCCTTAGATTAGGGAACAAAATACCCATGGAAGGAGTTACAGAGGCAAAGTTTGGACCTGAGACAAAAGGATGGACCATCCAGAGACTGCCCCACCTGGGGACCCATCCCATAATCAGCCACCAAACACAGACACTATTGCATATGCCAGCAATATTTTGCTGAAAGGACCCTGATATAGCTGTCTCTTGTGAGGCTATTCCAGGACCTGGCAAATACAGAAGTGGATGCTCATAGTCATCTATTGGATGGAACACAGGGCCCCCAATGGAGGAGCTAGAGAAAGTACCCAAGGAGCTAAAGAGATCTGCAACCCTATAGGTGGAACAACAATATGAAATAACCAGTACCCCAGAGCTCGTGTCTCTAGCTGCATATGTAGCAGAAGATGACCTAGTGGGCCATCATTGGGAAGAAAGGCCCCTTGGTCTTGCAAACTTTATATTCTCCAGTACAGGGGAACACTAGGGCCAAGAAGTGGGAGTGGGTGGGTAGGGGAGCAGGGTGGGGGGAGGGTATAGGGGACTTTCGGGATAATATTTGAAATGTAAATGAAGAAAATATCTAATAAAAAATTGAAAAAACAAGAAACTGAGGACCCAATGATAATAAAAATGATTATGTTGTTATTTAATCTTGTGCCAAGAAAAGAGATATGTGGGAATTTTGCCTCACTAATATGTGATTTGTTTCCTGCAGCTTCTCACAGGACATGTACATTTTGTAGAAATCTATAATTGAGTATATAATATCTGAGGAAGAATGGACTTATGTCACAGTAGAGAGATAACCACAAGGAGCCTTAAAAGATTGACAGGAAATTTGAATATACCTACCTTCAGCCAAACACCAAAGTAAGAGAAAATAAGAATGTTGGCAACAAATTCAATCTTTTGTTTTCCTGATACTTATTAATAGGTAGCAGAAATTTAGTTTTCATGGAAAAAAATTCATGAACTTGAGGACCTTCTCAAATATGATCAGCTAAATGAATGTATATTCAATCGTATTCCAAAGTGTAATAATCTCCACATCTTAATATTTGTCTGTTTTAAATAATTTAAATTAGACATCTATGCTGGGGATCTAGCATGTGCCTGTAACCACAGCATTCAGGAGGCTGATGCATGAAGATCATCAGGAGTTCCTTTCTACATAATGAATTCTGCATCCACCTAGGCCTATTCTGAAATTTAGGAAGGAATCAAGGAGGAGAACAGGGAATAAGATGAGATGGAGAACGAGAGGAATATTTTGTCATGATATTCAGTATACATTTCATGAGATAAAACACAAGAAATTTTGGGAAGCTGCTTAAGAAGCAAAACAGTATAAAGAGAGGAAAAACATTCCACCCTGTGGGGAAGCTCATACAGACTCAGGGAGTAAACAGCTCAGAAGATTCTGAAACTGACCAGACTCACTAGGTTCTTCCTCCCTACCTTAATATAAACAATAATAATGCCTGAGAGACACTCTCTGACAAGACAAGCTGCCTAGAAGAGACTCAAACCATCCAAGCCACCTGGGAGAGGCAGAGAACAGCTGAGCTGTAGAAAGTGGCTTAGACCATCTAAGATGTCTAGAAGAGAAACTGTCCAACCTGCTCCATACAGTTCAGTGGGCTCCAGCTTTGCAGCTTTCATAAGCCCTCCCATATTGGAGTGGAATCTTAGTGGCATAGCTGCCTTTCAATCATTTGTGTGCCTGCAAGTAACCCCTTACCCACATTCCCTTAAGTAAACCCAAGAAACTTATTGGTTCACCAAGTTGGCCTTTTGTAATGTCTTGACTTTGGCCTATCATCAATTCTTTACCTCGAGTGAGTAGATAGTTCTTTATGTCTCCTCGGGGATACGGTCACATAACACATGGTACTATAAAGTATTTATCAATAGAGTTAGCATATATAAAATTACTATCACCTAAAAGAAAAAAAATCACATTTGTTCATTTAGTGACTTTCTGGCATGCCTAGTAAAAGCATTGCTCTTGACACAGAAGATTCTGCATGTAAGCATTTCCTTTAGCTTCTCTTTGATAATAAAGGTTCAGATTCATTTTCAAACCAATTTTCCCAAGACTAAAACATTATGAAAGAATTATGGGAACTGATTGAGTCTTATTAGAGGAGAGAGTATAAGAACTGTCATAGAATAGACTCCTCTGTACAGTCTAGGGCCTGGAAGCCAGTACAACACTTCCAGTTGTTTGGTAAGTTACCTACTAACTTAAGACCTAATTCGAGTGCTTTGGTCTGAAAGATGAACAGATTGAGCATTAGAGAAATTTTAAATTAAATTGGAAAGGGAACCAATCATAAAATAAGTTAACTAATGAAAGTCTTTCTTCCCTTGTTAAAAAAGATTTATATCATTAAGAAAATTATTTTAATTCATTTATTATCCCATCTGTCTCTTAATGACTGAAAAGACTTCTTCCCATTCTTGGTAATTTTATTGCCAAAGCATTGAGTTCTATTGTACTGCTCTTATTTTGTGGCAGATGGTTCTTTTCTTCCATTCACTAGGTACATTTAATTTCTCTCTAAGCATCTGTAGATTTTTCCTAAGTAAACTTGACCTTTATGATTATTTTAATTACATCTTTAAGGATTTCATTGAGAAGACGACCTCAGCCTTTGCTAAGGAAATGATCACTGGCTGTGTCTCAGGAACATGGCACAGTTTCAAGTTTGCTGAGCTGCACGGACATAACCATCTTGTGTTGAAGCCCTTTGCTGAAATTCAATCGCTATGTAAATGTGACATATAGAAGTTCAGCTCTGTTTAAAAGATGCTTTTTCTTTATAAAAATTAAAAGGGATTTTTGTAGGACTTGTCCTACCAATCATATTGCCTATCGTCAAACACCTTTTTAAAACTATTTGCGAATTACATGTTTCCCTCTGCAAGGTCCTATGAGAAGGAGTAACTGCTCTCTGTGGGTGTAACATCAGAATGAGATAGAACTCCTTAAGAGACAACTAGAACTCTAAAACTGCAAATCTGTTTTAAATAAGGGTGTATGTGGCATCTAATAAATATGGGATGAATTCTGCATTCTGGTAGAAATATTAGAAATATTAGTGACAGCCTAGGAACTGTGCCTTTGATTGATCTTTAGCCTAGCAGTAGAAACACTAGATAAAACTAAGATGACAATGTTCTTGGTTTTGCCTGACCTCTGTCACTCCATCTCCTAATGATTTGGTTGCTGTCTCCTAAAAGCTTTTGTGTGTTGGCCAGCAGTTCACATAAGCACCCTCTGGAAAGAAAAAGGTGCCATGGGCATGGATAATTGCAGCTTTTTTGCCTTCAGTTCCCTTGCTAACAAGGGCCATTCATTAATTGGATGATGTCCAAAAGCCCCCTCCATGGTTTAGGGGTTAAGCAGTTTCTGAGGAACAACTGTCATTTCTCATTGCATCAGGCTGACTTTAGACTGTCCTCAATCCATATCCTAACTAAAAAATCCTTGATTATCTTTTCTCTACTTTCTCCCTCAATTAGATTGTGCTATGACAGTGACACCCAGCCTTGATATATGGAATGAGCTTCAAGAATGAGTTTCTGGTGCCTGAAAGTGAGCTGGAGTCTTGGAGCAGGTTGCAGAATGCAGAACTGGATGAGGCAATATATCAATCACTACAGGGACATGCTCCAGTGAGACAGAATCACATGCCCTGGCAAGTACCAGGATGCCCCTCTGAGAAGTTTTGAGGGAACACGGGGAAGTATTAGCTCCTAGTAAGAGAACACAATACAAAAATTTGCACTGGCAGAGGGCTGGAGGGGATTACAGGCACAATGGAGCAGAGGTAGCTGGAAGGCTCCATTATGCAAGTTCTGTAAGCACAATTGATTGTGTTTCTCTGCAGGACCTGGAGACATTCATTTCCCTTGGTTGGCCCAGCTTCTGTTCTTCCAGCAAGAAAGGAGGGAACAGATTTTTAAAGGCAGCAGGCCTTGTATGACGGGTAGATATCTCCAGAAAACATTTCAAAGAGAAATTTGACTAGTGTTACCAGACCAGTCTCCTAAAAACAATATGGGTCAGATGTCTTCAAAAATAAAAGTTTATGGGAAATGAACAACAACAACAAACACATAAGAAATGCAAATACTTTCAAGAAAATCAGTAGGCGCTAAACAAAACAAAACAGAACAAAACAACAACAACAACAACAAAAAAGCCTTAGCATTGAGCAATAGTGTCTCTTCCTTAGAGAAAGGCAGCAATAATTAATATTGATCCAATCTGGAAAGTATTGTATTGGGACTGAGTATTGACCCAATATAGCAGGTTTTGTGTTGGTGCCAAAGCAGTAGCAACATCTCACTGATTTTTTTTTCCTTTCATCTCAGAATGGGAGAGCAGCAACTTGGTATGAAAGCATAAGACCCTGGAAGCAGCACAGAGCAGGGTCTCTCTATGATCATGGAAGCGCCAACCAACCAGGAAGGCAAGCATTTCAAATGGAGCAGAGTGTGCATAACAAGAGCAGTTACAGCCAGGGCCACAGCAGCCTTGAGGATCTGTGCTTTTGCTATTGTGTCACAGAAAGGGAATTTGGAGTCATTGACACATGGTGTGTTAGGAAGGAACATAATGTTGGCCCCAGCGAAAGGTGCTCTATAGACATCAAAACCATAGTCCCCACCCCTCCTAACATCTGTCACCTTTGCCTATGCCCAAAATGTGGTTACTGTTGCTTTTCTCAGAATGTATTTTAGACTTTCATTTTCAGCAAGATCTCACACACACACATCGCCCATCAATCCTTTTGCAACATTTGCTGAGACATATGGGTAGAGCGGTGAGCAACAGAAAAATTGTTGGCGAAGAGAAAAATAGCAGAGCCAAGATCAGTTGCCGTCAGTTAACCCAGGATTCCTCTGGGATGGAGTCATGGGAGCAAGGAAGTTTGCAAAATAGAGGAAACACAAAACTCTTGAAGTGGACTCTGTCCAACTGCTGCCATGTCTGTGGTTAAACATGAACCAGCAGAACACAAACAAGGCGCTCATCACTACGCATGTACCAGCGTCTCTACCCTGATGCCACTTAGGACTTACATGCATTCTGCACTCAACAGATCTTTCATGTTAATAGTTTCTCTTTCAAAACACTGGGCTGACCATTTTGGAAAGGCACCAAGAAAGGAAGATGGGATTGGCTTGTCTTTATAAAGCTCAGATTTATCATCTGAAAGAATGGTTGTCTTTATTAATCAACGCTCTTCTAATCTGGTATTTACCTTTCTCCACTCACCAATATCAGCATAATAGGATCATAAATGGCAGGGCAGGGAGCTCTGAATATGCATAGCATCTGAGGGTGGTCAGTGATTAATGGTATCTCCTCTAAAAACTGATTTTTTTTTCTCCTTTGAAAATACATCTGCATAACTATTATCTTGGATAAAGACCAAAGCTTTTATCCTTGAAATGTCCTTTGGCAAAGCTGGTCAGACACAAATTTTTCTAACAAAAGAGATGGTACTGGTGCCAGACCATTTTCAAATATCTAATGTATCTTATAGAGTGTGCTTCCTTTCTTGCCTTGTTTTCTGAAATAATGGCATGGCCCACAGTAGCTCAAAATTAAGACATTTCCTACTACATAGTGGAAAGACTGCATAACCAAGAAAAAAGAGAAGAGAAAGAAGAGGAAACTGCTGCTGCTGCATCCTTCTTTGCCCTCTGGTTCAAATCAACTCAAAGTACACAGGAAAATAAATGCAGTTTTAATGCAAAGCCTCACCCATGAGAAAATGAAATTCGAAGGAAATCTAAAATCCATGCAGCATAAACAGCCTATAAATTTAGAGGGTTAAGTCTGTTCTGAAATTAGCAATATCTCATGGGGCTTGGATTGTTCTATCCTTGGATGCTTTGGTTTAATGAAACAGACATAAAACCAGGAAATCTTATTATTGGAAGGTTGCATCAAAGTTCCAGATAGACACAGTGTACTGGACGTCAATGTCTTGTACAGATAATAATAATAATTATAACAACAACAACAATAATAATGATGATAATAAAAACAAAATGATGTGTCTTTTAGATAGGCTGACACTGAGGAAAGGGACTTCCTCTTGAGAGTTCACAGCCAGCAGCTCTGAGAAGCACAGTCACTCATGACTTATAGCTTGAGTCCACTTTTGTGGAAGGCTACAATCTCCTGAGTTGAAAATCAGCTTCCAGTGCACTCGATTGGCTGCTCCTCCAGTACGTGGCGGATAAAAAGGCAATTTCTCTGTGAAGAGATGCAATTCACTTTAGCCCACTAAAGCATAACTATTATCTTGGATAAAGACCAAAGCCAAGTGAGGATTTGTGAGGAACCTGGAGTTAGAGGTTTTTTAATGTTGTTCTGTGTGTGAGACAGTGGTTTGGGGCTTGGATTACTATAACGTGAGAAGACAGGAAAGGATTCCCAACTCCTTATGCTCACTCTATGATCATTATACACAGAGAACACCTTTCTAGGTGTTCAGAGGTTTCTAGAAGTCAAGACATTGGATCTGTGACAAATTAGAAATTCACCTAAGAGAACAAACTTTCCCCAGCATATTGGGAGCTATGACTTTCAAACTAACAAATCCCTTGGGCCCAGCTGTCATGGAGAGAATGTTAACAAGATAAAATTATGAATCCTGTTGACCACTAATTAGTAAAATTCCTGAGGGTACCTTCTCTATCTTTTTTCTTGAAAATACATTTCTTTTTTTTCTCACATGATATATCTTGATTATGATTTCCTCTAACTGTATTCCTACCAGTTCCT